>JAQQSW010012846.1:0-12444 GCA_028646575.1 Pseudocheirus occidentalis
TTGTTAGCTGCATACTGGGCTTTGGTAGAGACTGAACAGCTAACCCTGGGCCATGAAGTGATAGTAAGACCTGGAATCCCAATTTATGACCTGGGTAATGAGTACCCTAGCTTCTCACAGAATTGGACATGCCCAAGAGGCTAGCATCATCAAATGGAAATGGTATATCCAAAATAGAGCTAAGACAAGCAAAAGCGGAGTCTCTGCTCTACATGAATCCATAGTGAATATAGACACTGAAGGGAATGACACACCCCCTAAGCCAAAGCAAGAGTTGCTACAGACCTCAGTAAAATGGAATAAAAGATATGATAGATTAGCTGAAGAACAAAAGGGGCATGCATGTTTTACTGATGGAACAGTAAAATATTTGGGCCATAAAAGACATTGGAAAGCAGTAGCCTATAACCCATGTACTAGAAGGACTTTGGAGAGTACTGGGATAGAATGGAAGTAGTCAGTATGCTGAACTTATGGCAGTACATCAAGCCATCAAAACAGAACAAGGAGGACAGTGTCATATATTCACCAATTCATGGGAAGTAGCTAATGGGTTAGCTACATGGATGCCCATGTGGAAAAGTCAAAATTGGGAAATTCATGGCAAACAAGTCTGGGGCAAAGAATTATGGGAAAATATCTGGAACATGTCTTTGGTCACTGACATATCAGTCTTTCATGTAGATGCTCATGTGTCCCTCACCACGCTAGAACGTGAATACAATGTTCATGCTTTTCAACTGGCAAAGATTGCTACTGACCATATTGTACCTACTTTGACAACAACTGATGATCCAGTATTAGCAAAATGGGTCCACCCAATGTCCAGCCATTTAGGGGTCCAGGCCACACACCAGTGGGCACAAGATAGAGGTATTAGTATCTCTCATTCACTGTTAAAACAGATAGCAGAAGAATGCCATATATGACAATTGGAAAAGGAACAAACTATTCCTCAGTTAGTAATTGGGGAGATAGCAAGAGGAAAAGTCCCAGCTCGAATATGACAAATAGATTATATTGGTCCACTACCACAAGACAAAGGATGCAGATTTATATGTACTTGTGTTGACAACTATTCAGGTATGCTAGTAGCTTGTCCTTATAAGAATGCAACCCAGAAAAACACTTGTAAAACTTAGATCTCAAAAGTCTGTATTATGGAACCATAATGCAGATTCAAAGTGACAATGGGTGGCATTTCAAAGGTAATGAAATGAAGAGGTATTGTATATTAAACAATATAGAATGGATACATCATATTCCTTATTACGCACAAGCAACTGGGTTAATTGAAAGAATGAATGGATTATTCAAAGAACAGTTAAGGAAGCTAAGTTGCAATAATTCATATCAACATTTTAAAGATAACTTGTCCATGGCATTATGTAATTTGAATAATAGACCATTGGGGGAAGTACAACTCTAGCCAGAATGATGACCACAAATCTGCCAATTAGAAAATAACAAACACATAAGATACCAAATATTGAGTACTGGACTTTGAGGCCAGATGTCCCAGCACCATATCCAGGAACACCTGGTTCAGCAGGATATGATTTACTTTGTTTAGCGGACTTTTGGTCGCACAGAAAAGAAATAAGAAAAATCCCCACTGGAATATGCCTAAGAATCCATAAAAATCACTTTAGAAAGATTTTACCCAAATCAGGATTAGCTGCTCGAGGAATACATGTATTAGCTAGAGTAATAGATTCTAATTATCAAGGAGAAATTATTGTGATGCTCCACAATTTAGGTGAGGAGCCCATACAGTTTTGTAAACATGAGAATAGTTCAAGTGATTATTGTTACTTGTAAAACACTACAACTTGTAAAAACTGACCCTCCTTCCAAAATAACTATCAGAGGAACTGAAGGATTTTGTTCTACTGATAAAATAAAACTGGGAGCTAAAGTACGGGTAAAATGGAAACCAGATGATGTTCCAAAGGGTGCAGAGATTATAGCACATGGGAAGAATAACAATGTACCTATTGTTTATACAGGAGAAAATGATTAAAAAATTGGACCCTTAACTCATATATTCCTTTTGTATTATGTTTTATGTAATACATTTTATTTGTTTCTTGTTTACATCATTCACTTGCATGAGATTTTTGAATTACAAATTTCCTCCCCTTCTTTTCCCTACCCCAACCCCAAAAAAGCGATCCCACTGTAGTGCCCCTCCCCTGGTTTGCTCTCTAACTTTCTGGTAGGGCAGGGAGGGTCTCCCTACCCCAGCCCCTGTATATCTTAATTCCTAGTTGCAGGTATTGCAGAGCTTTAAATTCTAGATTCTTTTGATTCCTCCCTTGTCACCCACCTCCACTGGAAGGACAACCAATTCAATACAGGCTGTGTAGGCATGATTATACAGGACATCTTCATAGTGGACATATTGTGACAGTGATCATATGTCCCTCCTTCCTATCCCTTCCCCCTTTGTTCTGTTCTCTACCCTGTCCCTGTCCCTTTATTGAAGTGTGAGGATCCTGCATCCCTCCCGCAGACCCTGCCCTCCCCTCCATTATCCTGCCTTTCATTTCCATCCTCCCTACTCTCTTTTGTGGCATGATGCCCAGTGTAGAGGTCATGCCATTTCCTCCCTAAGCCAGATTCAATGAGAATAAATTAAAGTAAAGTTGTAACAGTTATCCCTTGCCTCTTCCACATGGGATGATTAACCCCATTTTGTCTCTCCCTGTCTCCTCTCATTCTAGTCCTCTCACACCTCAGAATTTGCCTTTTAAAGTATCATCCCTTCGTATTCAATTGATCCTATGCCTTCTATATACCCATGGACACACATGCTCAGATATGTATTCATATGCATATGTAGCCTCCTATATAGACATATGTGTAAGTATACATACATACATATATGTGTGCATATGTGTATATATGGATGTATGTATTCCCTTCACCTATCCTCATACTAAGGAAAGTTTCATAAGTTACTATTATCGTTTTTCCATATTGGCATGTAAATAATTCAAATTTGATAAGTTCCTTATGATTTCTTTCCCATGTTTACCTTCTCATGCTTCTTGTGCTTGATTGACAAATTTTCTGTTTGGTTCTGGTTTTTTCAGCAAGAATGCTTGAAAGTGGAAGCAGCTAGGTGGCTCAGCAAATAGAGCACCAGCCCTGGAGTCAGGAGGTCCTGAGTTCGAATCCAGTCTCAGACACTTAGTGCACACACACACAAAAAACTAGCCATGTGACCTTGGGCAAGTCACTTAACCCGCAATTGCCCTCCAAAAAAAAAAAAAAAACAAAGAATGCTTGAAAGTCCTTCACCTCATTGAATGACCATAATTTCCCGTGGAATAATATGCTCAATTTTGCTGGGTAGTTGATTCTTGGTTTTAATCCCAGGTCCCTTAATCTTTGAAATATCATATTCCAGGCCCTGTGATCCCTCATCATAGAAGCTGCCAGACCCTGGGTTATCCTGATAGTGCTTCCACAGCATTCAAATGGTTTTCTTTTGGAAGCCTGTAATATTTTCTCCTTTAACTGGGTATTTTGTGACCTTAAAATAACATTTCTAGGAGTTTTCTTTTGGGGATCTTTTTGAAGAGGTGATCGGTGAATTCTTTCAAGTTCTGTTTTGCCCTCTGATTCTAAAACATCAGGGCAATTTTCTTTGAGGATTTCTTGAAGGATGTTTTCCAAGTTCTTTTTTCTGGTCATGGTTTTCAGGTAGACCAATAGTTTTCAAATTGTCTTTCCTGTATCTATTTTCCAGGTCAGTGGTTTTTTCAAGGAGATATTTCACATTGCTTTCTATTTCTTCATTTCTTTGTAACTGTTAAATAGAATCTTGGTTTCTCATAGTCATTAGCTTCTACTTGCTCCACTCTAATTCTGAAGGTATTATTCTCTTCAGAATGCTTTTGAGATTCTTTTTCCATCTGGGGAAATTCGAAGTTTTAAGGCATTCTTATCCTCATTGGTTTTCTGGGCTTCTTTTGCCATTTGAGTTAATCTATTTTTTGAAGTGTTGTTTTCTTCAGTCAGGTTGTTGACTCTCTTTTCATGATTTTCTTGCATCATTCTCGTGTCTCTTCCCAATTTTTCCTCCACTTTTCTTATTTGGTTTTCAAAGTCCTTTTTCAGTTGATGTATAGCTTCCAGGCATTCTTCAAGTGTTTTGGAAGCATTTGGTATGGGAGTTCTGACTGGGTTGTCTTCCTTCCATTCCATGCTTTGATCCTTTCTGCCCTCAAAAAAGGATTCTAGAGTTTTATTGCTCTCCTTATTTTGCTTCCTCATGTTGCCCAGTCAATTAATTGGTTGGGTTTTTTTAAGCTTTGTGGAACTCTACTTCCAGGGGGCAAACCACTGTTCCAAATTGCAGGGGTTTTTCCAGCTGCCAGAGCTATTAGGGGGGTGTTGCTTCTCCCCCCAGGTTTGGCTTGCTGAGACCACACCTCAGGACCAACACCCAAGACCACAATCCAGATCCAGGCCACTCAACACAAGAGCACTTGGCCATGATCAATCGACTCAGCCCCCCTCCCGGGTCCACAGGCCAGGGGCTCTGAAGCAGACCAGTGGGGGCAGCCATTCAAAGTTCCACTTTCACTGACTTTCTGTAATCCTGGCTTGCTAGATGTGAAAATCTATCCAGGTGTTTTAGATCTGCTGCCTGGGGTAGACTCATGCTGAGGCTTGGGAGGCTCAGCTCCTCCTGACCACCCTGAGGCCTGGCCGCACTTTCCGTTTCCATCTGGGGTGGTGTTGGCTCCCGGCCTGCTGGCCTACGAGATGAGCTCCTGCTGCCGAGCTGCCTTTTTCTAGTCCCTGTTTTTCATGCTTTGCTAGATGTGATGTTATTCTAGGTGCTGTAGATCTTCTCTCTTGTAGACTGGCTGCAACGTGGTTTGCTTTGGCTCCTCTGGTCTCCCTGGGGCCTGGCCGCTTTTCTGTTTCATGTTGGTCTGGCTTTGTGTCCAGGCCTCCTACAATGAGTGCCTGCTGCCGAGCTGCCTTCAACGGGAGATGTGTTTTCTGTATTTTTGTGAGTTTGAGAGTCCTAGACTTTGTTGAGAGTCATATTTTATGGGTATTTCAAGTGGTTGTGTGGGAGCTGCGGGACCTTGCTGCTTCTACATCACCATCTTGGCTCCACCCCCCGAATCCCATCCATCCATCATTTTTAATAAACCAGTCTGCTACAAATTTCTCATTCAAGCAGCTCATACTTCTGTTAATATATTCATCATTTAGACGTTTCCAATAAGAAACTAAGCTCCCAATTTATGTAGAGCTTTCACTGGAAATATCACTTCCCAAGGCCTAAGATGAAAAAAAATCTTTAATTCATTTGTTATAGTTCCAGTCTAGTGAGGTGCTCATCCCATGATATTGCCTGAGCATAAGTGTTGACCCATCTAACAAGGGCTCTTGAACTATACAGTAAGGAACCATTTTGGCATCTGGGACAAATAAATCTTTAAATCAATATTTTGAGACAAACTGGAGGGAAGGGAAGAAGACCCTGGGCACAAAAATCCCCAAAACTCTGTGGTGGGAAAGATCCTAGTACACATGCCTTCATGCTACAAGCATTTATTAAATTTATGTACTAAATTAAATTAAATAGACTATGTACTAAATAAACTAATTTAGACCCTGTGCAAAATGGATTTCTGGGTATTGTTTCTGATGTCCACATGTCTGTGTATAAGAGTCTAGGCCAGAAAACTACTTTGAGATTCCTCCCCACTCAATTCAAGTACCTTAGAGAATCTGTTATTTTAAAGAAGTCTAAGACATAGGGACAGTGACCTGTGTATTCTGCAGCTGTGCAGAAACTGAGACTGAGGTCTTTCCCAAAGACGGGGATAGTTACCATATGAACTATCTGCTTTCTCAGTGAAGTTCACCTGACCCTAGACTAAGAATGTATCCACACATGAGGAGGCAAAATGAAGGCTTGGGATGGTCATTTAGATTCCCAGGTAAATTGTGACAATAAGATAAACAAAGGAAGCCAAAGGAATTTGGGCTTAAAATGACATGTATTTGCTACAATGATCTGTTTTGCACATGTGGTACCAGTTTTTCAGCAACAACTCGGGAATCTTGGTAGAATCCAGAGATTGTAGAATTGTAGAGAACAAGGGTTAGGCATGTTCAAAGTGCAGAAATGAGACTCTTGGTGCATTAGCCTCAGCAACATTGACATAATTTGCACTAAATGCAATCTTCCCCCCCCCCCTAGATTTTATTTATTTATTTTTGGTTTTCAAACATTCATTTTCACAAGATTTTGAGTTACAATTTTTCTCCCCATCTCAACATTACCTCCCTCCATAAGATGGAAAACATACTGAATACTCCTTCCCCCAGTCTTCCCTTTCTTACATTACCCTCATCGCCCTTTTCCCCCTTCCCCCTTACTTTCTGTAGGGCAAGATGGATTTCTATACCCCATTGCTGTGCATCTTATTTTCTGGTTGCATGTAAAAACAATTGTTTAAAGTTTTTTTTTAAAGCTTTGAGTTCCAGATTCTCTCCCTTCTTCCCTCCTCACCCACCCCCATTGGGAGGACAAGCAATTCATATAGGTTATACATGTATAGTTACACAAAACTTTTCCATAGCAGTCTTATTGTGAAGAACTAACTATATTTTCCCCCACCCTATCCCACCTCCCATTTATTCTATTATTTCTCTTCATCCTGACCCTTTTCAAAAGTGTTTGCTTCAGACTACAACAATATGACCCCTTTCCCACCTACTTTCCTGTAGGGTAAGATGCCCAATAAAGTATGTATGTTATTTTGGCCTCTTCCCAGTCCCTATGATCTTTCATTTAATTTCTTCTAAATTTATCTTCATTATTCCCTCTTAAACCAATTCCCCCAAAAAAGTAGTTTGCCATAACTACCAGCCCTCCTTTCCCTTCTAATTCCTCTCTATCAATTCTTCCTTTTGCCCTTCAAATAATTAACCTGTTAAGCTGTTCCTAACTGGTGTTATTTTTTAAATTCATAGCATTCTCAGGTTTATGCTGATCTTTCTTCTAAGTTGCCCAATTATTAATAAGAATCTTAGATATTAATTTTACATTTTACACATGTAAAAAGTAAACAGTCTGTCCTTATGAGTCCCTTATAATCAGTGTTTGTAATATATATATATTATTTCTCTTGATTCTTACATATTTAATCCTGTATTAAGTTCAGGATTGTTTTTAACAAAGTCTTGAAAGTCAGAGTGTTTATCAAAAGCCCAATTTTTTCACTCAGGATAATATTAAACTTTGCAGGGCATGATATCTTTTTGGTGAGAGGTCCAGTTCTTTTGCTCTTTGATATGTTGTGTTCTGAGGCTTTCAATCCTTTAATGTCTCTGCTGCTAGGTCTTACATGATTCAAACAGTGTCACCATAATATTTAAATTGTTTTAATCTTGGTACTTTTAATAATTTTTCCTCGATCTAGGAGTTTCAGAATTTGACTATAATATTCCTATGAGTTTTCCTCATAGGGTTTCTTTTAATTGATTATCAATAGTTTTTTTCTACTTAAGCTTCTCTTCCCTCACTCCTCCCCTTGTTCTAATGCTTCAGGACAATTTTAATAACTCCTTTTTTTGGAGGGGGTATGGCAGGGCAATTGGGGTTAAGTGATTTGCCCAAGGTAACATGGATAGTAAGCACTAAGTGTTTGAGGTTGGATTTGAACTCAGGTCTTTCTAACTCTATGGCCATGCTCTATTCACCATGCCATCTAGCTGCCCCAGAACCATTTTCTTTATATTTTAAAAAAATTATTTTTAATCCCTTATAATTTTGCTGGCTTCACTTTACCCAATTCTAATTTTCAAAGTGTCATTTTCTTCTTTCAGATTCTGTATCTCCTTTTCTAAATGGTTAACTTTCCTTTCATACCATTCCTGTTTTTCTTGAATTATTCTTAATTTCTTTTTTAATCTTTCCTCCATCTTTGTCATTTGATTTTTGAAGTTATTTTAAAGATCTTCTATGAATTCTTTTTGGGCAGGTGACCATCTGATATTACTCTTTTAGGGTTTCTTCACTTCATTACCCTACTCTGAGAATGAACTCCTGTCATCTTTATTACCAAAATAGTTTTCTATGACTGGATTCTTTCTCCTTTGCCTGTAAATTTTTGGTGGTAGTATCTTGATTATTTGTGATCACTCCTAGTTCTAGTGTATGGGAAATAGTGCCTTTTGCTGCAGATCTTCAGTTCTTTCCTCTAGCCTGAAACTAAAGCCAAAATTCCAACCTCCTGTAAGTGCCCACAACCCAGGACTTTCTGTCCCCTTGCTTCTGCACTCACCAGGGTGTGTGCTGGTCCTTTGTCACCCCTACCAGTCATTGAAGCACAGCTGGATCTGGCATTCCTGGTCAGCTGAAGTTCCCTTGATCTTTCTGGGCTCAGGCAGCCAACTCCCCTCACTATCCTTGGGATAAAAGTTTGGGTGACTGGATCTGAGTCAGCCACTCAAGTCAACTAACATCAGGGCTTGCTGCTTGTGGTTTAAGAGACTAGTCACTTGTTGTTAAAATGGAACCTTGTCTGGCGGTGTTCAGTCTTCAGAGGGACCAAATCTTGTCCTGGGATTTTTCTTTTGATCTTCTAAAATTGTCCCAGAAGGACTCAGGTTATGCTCCTGTTCTTATTTATCTTCACGCATACATTGTTCGCTCTAAGGTGCTATATTAACTCTTTTGTGGGTGAAAATCTTGAGAGTGTGGAATTTTCAAACCTATTCCTCCATCTTCCCAGAATCCTTGAGAACACTGTGAGAATGAATCTGATTGTCAAGTGAATTAGTGACAACATTTCTTTCAGGGAAATTTCTCTCATCCATTTTTCTTTTTTTTCTTTTTATTCTTCAGAATTTATACCAGCTGGATTTCACAGGTGATCCCACAGAGAAAAGTCATTTTTGTTATTTTAATTCTGAACTTTTGTCTTCTCTAAGTCAGTCAATCAGTCAGCTAATAAACACTTTATAATCAACTATTCTGTGAGAGGCTTAGTGATTAGTGGTAGAAATTGAGCTGTTAATTTCTAGAAAAGACAATCATCTCTAAATGAAATATTCAATGCCATATACTTTTATTGGACTTCATGACACTCTCTGGAGACAATTACCCATTCCTGAAAATGCCTCTTTAGCAATCTGCTACCTACCTTTTCAGTTTCAGAGGAGCTTCTAGACCAGTGGTTCTCAACCTTCCTAATGCTGCTACCCTTTAATACTCACATGTGGATGTACCTGCATGTGGGTGAACCGATCTGGAGGCCTATAGAGGAGCAGTGCCTCTGTTCCTAAGACCACTGGAAATGTTTTCTGATGATCTTAGGTGCCCCATGTGACCCCTGTGAAAGTGTCATTCAACCCCCAAAGGGGTCACAACCCACAGGTTGAGAATCACTGTACTAGATCAATAATTCTTTAAAAAATTTTTAAATATTTTTCTATTTTTTTAAACTTCTGTTTATTTTTTACATCATTCATTTCCATGAGATTTTGAGTTACAAATTTTCTCCCTGTCTTTCCCCTACCCATCACCCCAAAACAGCGATCCCCCTGTATACCCTCTCCCCCAATCTTCTCTCTCCTACATCCTCCTGAATCACCTCTCTGACTTACTGGTATGGTAAGATGGATCTCCCTGATCCAGTACTTGTATATCTTATTTTCCAGTTGTATATAAATGATATAATATAATATATTTTTAACATTTGATTTAAAACTTTAAATTATAGATTATTTCCCATCCTCTCTCATCACTGATCCCCACTGGAAAGACAAGCAATTCAATACAGGCCATACACGTATAGTTATGCAGAACATCTCCACAATGGACATATTGTGCAAGACTGACTATATTTCTGTCCTTCCTATTCTGCCCCCCACTTATTATATTCTCTACATTGTCCCCATCATTTTACAGAAGTGTGTGCTTCTAACAACCCTCCCCCCAAAACTGCCCTTCCCTCCATCCTTTCCCCTTTCGTCCCCTTCCCCACTACTCTCACGCAGGCCAAGATACCCAATTTAGAGTGCATGTCATTACTTCCCTAAGCCAAATTCAATGAGAGTAAGGTTAACCCATTCACTTTTGCCTTCCTGTTCTTCCCCTCCATTGTAATAGTTATCCGTTGTCTCTTCTATATGAAAGGATTAACCCCATTCTGTCTCTCTCTGTCTCCTCTCATACTTTTCCTCTCCCCCCTCTCAATTTCACCTTTTCAAATATTATGCCATCCTATTCAATTGATCCTGTTCACTCTGTCTATGTACACATATATAGACACACTCATATGTTTTCTTATGCATATATACCCTCTCATAAATACATATGTGTATGTATACTTATATACACACACACATTTATATTCCCTTCACCTATCCTCATTCTGAGAAAGGTTTCATCATGTACAGTTATCGTTTTTTCCATGTTGGCTTGTAAATAGTTGAACTTTGATAGGTTCCTTATGAATTTTTTTCCATATTTAACTTCACATGCTTTTTGTCTTTGAATATGAAATTTTCAATTCAGTTCTGTTTATTTTTCAGCAAGAATGCTTGAAAGCCCTCCACCTTGTTGAATGACTGTATTTTCCCCTGAAACTTATTCAATTTTCCTGGGTAGTTGATTCTAGGTTTTGATCCTAGCTCGCTTGATCTCCAGAATATCATATTCCAGGTCCTTGATATCTTAACGTAGAAGCTTCAAGATCCTGGGTTATGCAGACTGTGTTTCCACAGTATTCAAATTGTTTCTTCTTGGCAGCTTGTAACATTTGCTCCTTGATCTGGGAACTCCAGCACCTGGCTATAACATTCCTAGGAGTTTTCTTTTGGGGATCTTTTTCAAGAGGTGATCAGTGAATTCTTTCAAGTTCTACTTTGCTCTCTGGTTCTATAATATTGGGGCAATTTTCCTTGAGAATTTCTTGAAGGATGATTTCTAGTTTGTTTTTTTTATCATGACTTTCAGGTGGTCCAATAATTTTTAAGTTGTCTCTCCTGGATCTGTTTTCCAGTTTAGTGTTTTTTTCAAGGAGATATTTAACATTGCCTTCTACTTTTTCATTTGTTTGGATCTGTTTAATAGTATCTTGATTTTTCATAAAGTCATTTTATTGGTATTTGAGGTCATTATGGGGTGAGCCACAGAGTTCTCCTGCTTCTAAGCCTACATCTTGACTCTGCCAGCCTAGACGAAAGATACTTGATGTATGGCTATGTGCTGTGTGCGTGCGTGTGTGTGTGTGTGTGTGTGTGTGTGTGTGTGTGTGTGATGGACTCCTTTGACTGTTAGAAGGGGTTTTTGATGTTTTAAAATGTTTTAGAATTATATAATAAAATACATAAATTTACAAGTAAAATCAATTATATTGAAAAAAAGTTATCAAAAATAATAATTAAAAACCACCTAAGTTCACAGATACCAAGTTAAGAAACCCTAGTTAAGAATTATATAACTTTCTCCCTACCATCCTAAAATATCTGTCATAATAATTTTATGGATGTTGACACTAGAAGTAAACTTTTTAAAAATCCTTGTCAGATGATTTGAATAAAAAAAATTATTCTGGACTAGAAAAAACTTGTTAGGTAGGACAATGAAGAGTTACATACTCTCAGACATGAGACCATGGCTCCAGGCAATTAAAGGTATACTTATCACTCTCTACCACCCCTTGCATAATTTATAAAAACAAGTGTAAGTGAAATAGAAGGCTTTTGCTTTGGGATAATCATTAAGTGGAAAATAACAGAGGTTGACTGGCCATTTGAGATTCCAATCAGGTTCTTCCTAGTCCTACCTCTCTCAACATCTTTGCTGCAAAGCTATTTCTCCTCTTAGGAAGGTTTGTGAATGTAGAAGACATAAAGACTCAATCTTTTCTTCAATCTTGTCCTAAAATTCCACTTAGTTCAAGAAGTCCTCTTGAACTAAGCAGAAGAAATATTACAATAAATTCCCTTCAAGCATACCATTTTTTTGTATGATCTTCTTTTTTTTTTAGATATTTTTTTATTAACTTGTTTGTTCACTTTTAGGTTACAAGATTCTGTTCCATAAAGTCACTTCAGTTATAGATTTTTCTCCCCTTCCTCCCCATCCCCCACCCGAACCCCCCATGGTGGCATACAGTCATGTATAGGATCTGCAAACTCCTTCAATTGTACAATCGTCTGGTTGTATATGTGTTATAGCCAATGGAGTGAACAATGAGAAAAGAGAAACAAAAGCCAAACATCGAAAAAAATGATAGCATGCATTGCTTCAGTCTCTGTTTCAACTCTGATCTTTCTGGATCTTTCTCTGAATGTAGACATCTTCTTCCATTCTGAGACTTGTATAGTTGTCTTTTAACTGTGTGATGCTCAGAAGCGTCCAGTTTTTCAAAATCGGTCGTTACACATATG
>JAQQSW010012847.1:0-12444 GCA_028646575.1 Pseudocheirus occidentalis
CAGATTGTGGGAGGGGCCTTATAGTGGGATCAATGTTCTGGGCTGGGGGGTAGGGACAAAAAGGGGAGAAAATCTGTAACTCAAAACCTTGTGGAAATGAATGATGTAACCAAGAAAATAAATTAAAATTAAAAAAAAGTAAAGGGTGGGAAATTAACTCTGTAAAGTTTCAAGGATCAGCTCAAAATATAAAATATTTGGGTATACAGTGGAACAAGGGCCTATGAGAGATTCTTCCACATACCTGACAAAAAGTTCAGGATTTTTCCATCCATACTAATAAGGAGGGCCAAAAGTTCATAGGATTGTTGAGACATTGGAGATAACACATTCCTCATCTGGAACAGATTTTGAAACCTTTATATCAAGTCAATGGGAAGAAATATGGATTTGATTGAGTGCTTGAGCAGAGTACAGCTTTTGAAGAAGGCTGCCATACAATTGGCCCTAGATTTATGGCCAGTTCAAAATGGTGCAGTGGAATTACAAGTGAATGTACAGGATGATTACACAAACTGGAGTTTATGGCAAAAAAGACAAAGCCAAAATGTACCCTTGGGATTTTGGTGTAGGAAACTCCCTTCATCTGGAGTCCAGTATATACCTTTTGAAAAGCAGTTGCTAGGTGCATATTGGGCTTCAGTGGAGCCTGAACAAGTGACTCTGGGCCATTAATTGATATTAAGACCTGGAATCCCAATTATGATCTGGGTAAAGAGTACCCCAGCTTCTCATAGAATTGTACTTGCCCAAGAGGCTAGCATCACCAAAAGGAAGTGGTATATTCAAAAGAGAGCAAAAACAGGCAAAAGCGGAGTCTCTGCTCTACATGAATCTGTGGCAAGCGTAGAAACTGAGGGGAATGACATACCCCTTCAGCCAAAGCAACAGTTGGTACCATGCTCTGTTAAATAGAATGAGGGATGTGATGGATTAACTGAAGAACAAAAGAGACATGCATGTTTTAGTGATGGGACAGTGAAATATTTGGGCCAACAAAGACACTGGAAAGCAGTAGCCTATAACACATGTACTAGGACTTTGGAAAGTACTGGAATAGGTAGAAGTAGTCAATATGCTGAACTTATGGCAGTATATCAAGCCACCAAAACAGAACAAGGAGGACAATGTCATATGTTCACTGATTCACGGGCTGTACCTAATGGGTTAGCTACATGGATACCCATGTGGAAAAATTAAAAATTGGTAAATTTATGGCAAATGTGTCTAGGGCAAAGAATTATGGGAAGATATCTGGAACATGTCTTTGGTCACTTATTTGTCATTTTTTACGGAGATGTTCATATGGCCCTCACTACACTAGAACACGAGTACAATGCTCATGCTGATCAACTGGCAAAGATTGCTACTGAATATATTGTCCCTACTTTGACAACAACTGATGATCTGGTATTACCAAAATGGGTCCACCAAATGGCCAGTCATTTAGGGGTCCAGGCCACACTTTGGTGGGCACAAGATCCAGGTATTAGTATCTCTCATTCACTGTTAAAACAGATAGCAGAAGAATGCCATGTATGTCCAAGTGTTCCTTGGGTAATGACTGGAGAAACAGCAAGAGGAATGAATGGTCCCAGACCAAATATGGCAAATTGATTATATTGGTCAACTATCATAAGACAAAGGATGCAGATTTATATGTACTTGTGTTGACACCAATTCAGATGTACTAGTAGCTTGTCCTTATAAGAATGGAACCCAGAAAAACACTTGTAAAACTCGAGATCTTCCATTGGAAGCCCAATGCAGATTCAAAGTGACAATGGGTCACATTTCAAAGGTAATGAAATGAAGATGTATTGCATATTAAACAATATAGAATGGATACATCATATTCTTTATTATTCACAAGCATCTGGGTTAAGTGAAAGAATGAATGGATTATTGAAAGAACAGTTAAGGAAGTCAAGTTCCAACAATTTTATCAATATTGGAAGGAAAATTTGCTCATGGCTTTATGTAATTTGAATAATAGACTACTGGGAGGAAGTACACCTCTAGCCAGCATGATGAGCCCAGATCTGCAAATTAGAAAAAAGCAAACACAAAAGATCCCAAATATTGAGTACTGGACTTTGAGGCCAGATGTCCCAGCACCATACCCAGGAATACTTGGTTCTGTGGAGTATGATTTACATTGTTTAGAGGACTTTTGGTTGGACATAAAATAAATAAGAAAAATCCCCACTGGAATATGCCTAAGAAGCCCTAAAAATCACTTTGGACAGATTTTACCCAAATCAGGATTAGCAGTTCAAAGGATATGTGTATTGGCTGGAGTAATAGATTCTAATTATCGAGAGGAATTTTTTCAAATTAAATTGGTTTATTTACTTTTAGTTTACAACATTCAGTTCCACAGTCTCTTGAGTTTCAGATTTTCCCCCCCGTCCCTCTCGCCACACCCCCAAACATGGAAACATGCACTTGGATGCAAAATCTACAAATATCTTCCCATTAATCATTAGTCAGATTTTAAAGGATTATATCCAATGAAATGATCAGTGGAAAAGGGGAAACAGAACAAAACAAGAAAAAGAAACAGAGAAGGTAGTTTGTTTCAATCTGCATTCAGACTCCACATCTCTTACTCTTGATGTGGATATCTCCTTCAATCATGAGTGTTTTGAAGTTGTCCTATAACCTTGTATTGCTGAGAGGAGCCCAGTCTATTGAAGTTAGTCATCACACGTGTGTTGTGTCGGTGATTGTGTAAAAATTTCTCCTGGTTCTGATGTTCTTACTTAGCATTGGTTTATACAATTCTCTCCAGGTTATTATGAAGTCCGTCTGCTCCTCATTTCTTATAGCACAGTAGTATTCCAGTGCATTCACATACCAAAACTTGTTTAGCCATTCCCCAATTGATGGGCATTAATTCATTTCCTTCTCAATGAGGGGGGGGTGGGGAAAAAGAATGGAAGAAAATGGTACCCAAAATTGTAAAAACAGAAATTAAAATTAGGGGTTTTTTTTTACATATAATTGGAAGAAAATAATACTAAACAAAAATAAAAAATAGGAATTTGCATACTGTACCTCTCAGTGCATATATTATTAGTACTGATATTATTTCATTGTCTATGGAGCCTTTTAGCAGGATATAATTGCCTTCCTTATCTCTTTTAATTAAATATATTTAAAATGTTTGCTTTGCATGATATCTACCACTTTTTTTAAACTTCAACTGAGTCATAATATATTTTATTCCTGTCCTTTACCATTACTCTGTGGCTCTCTGCTTCAAGTGTGTTTCTTATAAACAACATGTTATAGAATTCTTTTTTTAAATCTACTCTGCTATCTGTTTCCACTTTATGGGAGCCTTCATCCCATTCACATTCAAACTTATTATTAATAACTGTATTTCCCTCCGTCCTATTTTCTTCCTCTTTATACTCTCCTTTCAGTCTCCCCTCCCTCAGCAGAATTTTACTTCTGACCACCACTTCTTCCAATCTGCCCTTCCTTTTGTTAGCCCCGCCACTTTACTTAAATTTTCCCTCCTACATCTCTGTACAGTAAGATAAATTTCTATACTTATTATCCATGCTTACATCTTCCCTTCACTATAATAGATTTTTATGACTCTCCATGTGAGATAATTGATCTCATTTTACCTCTCCGTTTGTTCCACTCCCAGTGTTATTCTTTACCACCCCTTATTTTTTTAATATCCTTCCTTTAAAATCCCCTTATTCTCCCACACTCTGTGTGTTCCTTATAATTACACTAATAGTGATATAGTTCTTAAGAATTACAAGCATGATCTTCCCATGTAGGATGTAAACAGTATAGCCTTACTGAATTCCATATATTTTCTCTTTCCTTTTGACCTTTTCTTGTGCTTGAGGCTTGAAACTGAAAATCAAAATTTTTGTTCAACTGGTCTTTTAATCAGAAAAAATTGGAAAGCTTTCTATTTAAGTGAATTACCATTTTCCCCTGAAGTATTATGCTCACTTTGTCTGGGTAGGTGATTCTTGGTTGCAATCCTAGCCCCTTTGCCTTCTGGAATATCATATGCCTTGCTTTCCAATCTCTTAGTGTTGAAACTGCTAAATCCTATGTACATCTGAGTGGAGCTCCCCAATAATTACATTGTTTTCTTCTGAATACTTGTAATATATTCTTCTTGACCTGGAAATTGTAGCATTTGTCTATAACGTTCCTGGGGGGTTTCATGTAAGATCGCTTTCTAAAGGTGTTAGTGGATTCCATCTATGTCTATTTTATCCTCTGGTTCTAGGATGTCAGGACAGTTTTTAAAAATAATTTCTTTAAGTATGACATCTATACTCTTTTTTTGGTGATGGATTTTGGGTAATTCAATGTTTCTTGAATTATCTCTGTTGGATCTATTTTCCATTCATGTTTTCCTCAATGAGATATTTTGCATTTTCTTCTATTTCCTTTTCATGCTTCTGGCTTTATTTTATCAAGTTTTGACACTTTATGGAATTATTAACTTCCTCTTATCAAATTCTGATTTTTAAGGAATTATATTCTCCAGTTAAATTTTTATTTGCCTTTCCATTTGGCCAATTCTACATTTTAGGGAGTTGTTTTCTTTAATAAAATTTTGTGCATCATTTTCCCCCATTTTTAATTTTCTTTTATTAGGCTGTTGACTTTTCTCCCATGATTCTCTTGTACCATTTTCATTAATTTTCCCCACATTTCTTCTGCATCTCTTATTTAAAGTCCTTTTTGAGATTTTCCTGGAGTTATTTTTAGGCTTGAGGGCATTCACATGTTTTCTTTAAGGCTTTACAAACAGATGTTTTTAACACAGCCATCTTCTTCTGAGTTTGCATCTAGATTATCTCTGTCACCATAAAATCCTATGGTCAGTTTTTTTGTTTGTTTCAGTTCTCATCTTTTCTAGTCTATTTTGTTGCTTTTAATGTTAACTTTTGCACCTGGGTTAGAAAGGGCACTGCTTCAGTTTTCTTGTGCCAGGGACTACAGATGCTGTTTGCGTGGTGCTGTGCTGCTGCTGCCCTGATACCGACAGGAGACCCTCATGTTCCACTGGGGCTGTGGGAGTCTAACAGCTTGCCTGGTGCTTCCCTGATAGGGGTAGGGTTGAGGGTGGTTGTGGGGTTACTGGTGATGCTGACAGCTCACCTGGTGCTTCACTGAGGCACATGGAGGGATCTGTTTTGTTTTTGCTCATTTTCCTGGTGCTGCACTGGGCTCTGGGCCTTCCAGTAGTTTACTGAGGCAGGAATGACTGCCTTTCTGATGGGATGCTGTCAGTCGCGGAATTCACTCCCCTTTTATTTGAGTGAGAAAGACCTTTTCTGCCAATCTTCCCAACTTCCAAATATTGTTCCACCCAATCTTTTTATTGGTCCTGTTGTTCAATAATTAATTTTTGGGCAGTATCCAATAGACTTTTGGAGGTGAATATGTGAGAATTTAGGTGATTTCCTATTTACTCCACCATCTTGAATCCCAGAAGTCTCTACCTCTAGTGTAGTGACGTTATATCCTCCTATATATCCTTCATGTAGGATCTGTGCACAAGTGCTCTGCCAGAAGACAGGAAGAGCTGAGTTCAGATGTGCCCCCAGAGATTTACTAGCCATGAGACCTTGGGCAAGTCACTTAATTTCTGTTAGCCACAGTTTGAGCTTCTAAATGTGGATAACAAAAGCACTTACCTCCAGGGGTCACTGTAAGGATCAAGTGTGATAATATTTGTGAAGTGCCTGGTACATGGTAGATACTTAAAGGGCACTTTTAACTTATCCACATGTTCAGTATCATGTTTCATCATCAGTCCTCTGGAATCTTGATTGGCCATTGTTCTCATAAGAGTCCATAACAGTACTATTCCATCACATTTACATACAATAATGTGTTCATCCATTCTCCAATTTATGGGCAGTCCTTCAGATGTCTATTATGTTCCATCTCAAAAATACTTTTAAATGTGTTTTTAATATATCTTTAGAGTTTGTTTGGCTTAATACTAAACCATCCTTTACTCTACCCTCAAATTATTTCTACTTCTCCCTTTTTTCATTTCTCTTCTGTTTCACTGTTGAGTGCAATGTATTTCTGTATCTAATTGTGCCTGAGTATATGCACTATTTTTTGACCATTTCTAATGAAAGTGAGGTTCAATTGTGGTTTTCCTATAGTCTACCCTCTCCTTATTTATGTAAATATCTACTTCCATACCTTGATTACAAGATATACATTTTTAACTTCTCTTTCCCTCTCCCACTTCCACCATTAGGACATTGTTTTGCTCTTTCTTTCTATTCTTTTCTCAAGATCATCAAAACATAACAGACCTACTTCCAGAAGTCCTGATACGGGATTTATTTTATGGCCCCTGAGGATGACAGGGTTCATAGAGGATATATATATATATATATATATATATAAAATCTCCCTATATTTGAATGTAAGCAGTTCATACCTGATTAGTCCTTTGTATTCTTTCATTCATATTTGCCTTTTTACGTTGCTCTTTCCTCCTGTGTTTAAATTTCAATTTTTTCTGTAGCTTTTCACTTTTCATCATGAATGTTTTGATGTTTGGAAATTCTGTTTGTCCTCAAAGGTCTGTTATGTTCTGCTGCAATGTTTTTAGTCATTTGTATCTCTGTTTTCTGTTACTTGCATTACCATGGTATCACATGAATCCTTTTCCTGCCACATTCAAGAGGGCCATTCCATGTACAAACAGTACCTTTGGTGGCATTAGATCAGGTTTTCTGGACAAGTTTTTCTTCTCCCTATTTCTCTGGCTGTCTCACACCTGTCTCACAACCCTGCTCTGGTTACCTGTTACATGTCTCTTCCGGAATTCTCAGCGATCCCATTTCTAGAAGCTTTTCTGCTTCATGTAACTTGATAAGAGTTAAATCTTGGGCTACAGGAAATTGAGCAGCCAAATCCTATCTTCTAAAGCTAATTGAAGGGGATATTAATTATCCATTGTACGATGCTAATTTGATTTCCACTTTCAATCTAGATTGCCTTTTTCTTTGCACTTTTTATCAGGCTTTGTGTGTTGAGGCCCTCACAGACAGTTTATATTTTTCCAGGAACTCTTGATTATCAATGGGGATATTCTACACATCCTGGTTATTGAAATCAGGGCCTGAGCTACTTGAATTAATCGCTAGCTTCCTGGTGATGAGAGATGGATATTTTGCTCTATTCTGAGTCAGAACTTGTTAGCTTAGTGCCACAACATGTCTGTGGCTATGATGACAGATTCTTGAAGCTAGAAGGAACTCAGATGGCCATGCAGCTCAGCCCAGTCCTGAACAGGAATATCTTCTGCTATATATCCAGCAGGGTGTTATTAATCCTTTGAAGATCTTCAAGGAGAAGCCCATTATCTCCTGAAGAAGCCAATTCAACAATATATCTATATCTATATGATATTCCTATATTCATCTATATCTATATGACAGATAGAAAGATGTAGATGTATGTACGCCCACTCACACACAAACTCACACCACTGTTTTGCTGTTGTTAAGTCATTTTTCAAATGTGCCTAACTCTCTTGTGAAAACATTTGTAATTTTCTTGGAGGAGATTGTGGAGTGATTTGGCATTTCCTTCTTCAGTTCATTTTATAGATTAGGAAACAGGGGAAAAGAGGATTGAGTGACTTGCCCAAGGTCACACAGATAGCAAGTATCTGAGACCAGATTTGAACTCGAGAAGATGAGTCTTCCTGACTTCAAGCCCAGCACTTTATCGACTTCACCACCTAGCTGTCTAATACCACTTTTGAGTTTATTGGTTTTTGGTTACCTGAAACTTCATTTTGAATCTTCTCAGCTTTAGTCCTATATTTCCCTCTGGGGCCAAGTAGTTACAGGTCAATGTCATCTTCACATAGCAAGACAATTACATTGTGCTCCCTGAGTCTTCTCCAGGTTAAAGAAATCAATTTCTTAAAAGTGACCTTCCAATGGCATAATACTGTGTCTTAGAACCATTCTGGATGACTTGTTGGGAACATTCTCCACTTTATTTATGGCCTTCATAAAGTGTGGCCACACCTTAGTCTGCTATTTATAGCTGTTCACAATCTTGCTAGAGCCTGCCTTTCCAGTCTTAGCTTGATTACCCACCACTTTCCCATACAATAATTTAAACCAGTGACCAGTCAGTTTTCATTCAGTATACTGAATATCTATTCAGTATATATATATATATATATATTTACACACACATATATAATATATAATGTAGTATATTATATATATATATATATATATATATATATATATGTATGTATACTGCATGTCAAGCACTGTGGTAGGGAAAGAAAATATAAATATGAATGGGATAGATAGATATAGATATAGATATGAATGGGATATATATCTATATATGAATGGTATATACATATATACATGTGTATGTATATATGCATGTATATGTGCATATATGATATATAGGGTATGTATGTGTGTGCATATACATGTGTACACACATATACATATATATGCATATATGTGTATCTATGTATATGTGTGTGTATATTCCAATGTATCTGACATCCTAAATTCTGTCTCCTATCTTTGTACATGGCTATTTACAATGTCTCAAATTAATCCTTAGATTTTCTCCTTTATCTTTACTTTTTTTAAAGTCCTTTCAGAACACAACTCTGGAAAGTCTTTGCCAATTGCTTTAGTAATTAAAAGACTGTCTCTACTTTATATTTCTTGACCTTTCTGCATACATTATATCCTTAGCAACCCTGGGATGAGAATAAAGTCCTGGATAAAAGAAATTTTCATTTTTGTTTTTCTCTGCTCAGATCACAATACAGTGTGTGGTTATATAGGAGACACTGAAAATGATTGTTAAATTGCTGAATTGCCAGAGTTCAAAAGGACATGAGAATCGGAATCAGAATAGTGCCCACCTCACTGGGTTGTTGTAGGATCAAATGTGATAATGCGATTTTAATATTGTGTAAACCTTAATGCAACACCTAAACACCTTATTGTCATTATCTATCAAATGTCCATAATGTTTGAATTCTCAAAGTAGAAGGCTACTGTGAAGAAAAAATAAAGTTCTGTTCTGGGAAATATCAGCCTACAGGAGGGATAGCATTTGTTATTAATAATAAATGTGAAACTCACTACAGATGTATGTGTTACTACTGAATCAGGTGCCTATATACAATCTGACCACTGGCTTATAAGACCAAATTTCAATACTAGAATAGGTCGAGAAGAAAGTAAGGAAAAGAAAGATTAAACTTTAATATGCAATTGAAATAGTTTAACCCTGTCCAATTTTAAATGGTCCTTGGGAAGCATTGCTAACACTAAGGCTAGTGGAGGTGTTGGAATTCCAGCTGAACTATTTCAAATCCTAATACAAGATGCTTTTAAACGTTGTACTCAATATGCCAGAAAATTTGGAAAACCGAACAGTGGCCATTGGATTGGGAAACATTGGTTTACACCCCAGTCCTTAAGAAGGAGAATACCAAGGGATGTCCAGGTAACCAAACAATTTCCTTCCTTTCACATACCAGCAACATTATGCTTGAAGTTCGGTAACCTAGTTTTTAGCAATATATGAGCCAAGAATCACCAGAAAAGCAGGCTGATTTTTAAAGAAGAAGAGCAAATAGATACTGAATTGTTAACTTCTGTTAGTGTGGAAAAAACTAGGAAGTTTCAGGGTGGGGGGGGATCTACTTCTGCTTCATTGTCTATATCAGTCTTTGTGTGGCTCATGACAAAATATAGCCAGTTATCAAAGAGATGGGAGTACCAGATCATCTTACTTGTCTCCTGAGAAACCTGTATGTGGGTCAAGAAGAAACATTTAGAGTTAATAATCAAACAACTTATTGGTTTAAGAGTTGGAAAGGGGTACAAAAGGGTTTCATATTTTCAACTTACTTCCTTAACTTATTTACAGAGTATATCATCGGAATTGAAAGACTGCATTGGATCAAAAGCCTGAATTAAGATGGCTGGGGAAAATAACAATTTCAGATATGTAGATGATGACATTCTGATGGCAGAAAGTGAAGATTTAAGCCTTTCGATGTGGGTGAGAAAGGAGGGTGTAAAAGATACCTTGAAACTTACCATTAAAAAATGACAACTGAAATCATGATAACGAATCCCATCACCTCCTGGCAAATGGGAGGGGAGGGAAGAAATGGAAGCAGCATCAGATTTTATATTCTTAGGTTCAAAGATCAGTGCAGATAGTGAATGTTGCCATGAAATTAAAGACCCTAGCTCCTTGGAAGGAAAGTTATTAAAAATCTATAAATTATACTAAAAGCAAAGATCTTACCTTATTGGCAAAGATTAATATAAACAAAGTATTTTTTCCATCCAATAGGAACGTATGGCTGCAAGAGTTGGACCATAAGGAAAGCTGAGCATCTTAGAATCAACACATTCCAATTGTGGTGCTGACGAAGACTTTTGAATCCCTTGGACATCAAAGGTATCAAATCAGTCATTATTTAAATAAATTAATTCAAACTACTCATTGGAATAACAAATAATGAAGTTGAGGCTTAAATACGTTGGTCACATAACTAGAAGATGGGACTCATTGGAAAAGATCTTTATATTGGGAAAGAGTGAATGCAAAAGAAGGAGGAAATGACAAAGAATGTAATGGACAAGTAGTGTCATGGAAACAGTGAACATGTATTTAGATAGACTTTGGGAGATAGTGGAGGATAAAAGGGTCTTTTCTGCTATGATCCATGGAGTTACAATATTTGAGAAATGATTCTGAATAAAGAATAACAGCATTTTAAATGGTAATGATAACCAAAATGATTATTAAAAATAGGTAATGTAGGGCAGAGCCAAGATGACGGCGTAGAAGCATCTGAGTGTAGTAGCTCCTGAAAAACCACCTTATATATACATAAAATATGGCTCTGGGAAAATTTTGGGGCTCTAAAATCCACAAAAATACAGAGAATATGTCTCTTTCTGAATCCAGCAGTACAAAGGCCAGGAGCCAAGGCCAGCCCAGCCTGAAACCCAGCCTCGCCCCAGAGTGGTCTGGAAAAGCCGCAGCTGCAGCCAGAGTCATTCTATTGCTAAAGGCTAAAAAGTGAATCTGAACGAATTCAAGAGCCACAGAACCCATTGTGAGACTGAGTGGGGCAGACTCCTAGCGAGGAAATTACCTACTCAAGTTGGGGTAAGGAGAACGCTGAGCAAAAGGAAGCTGTGCCAACGTGGAGCAGAAAACAAAGAACAGCAGACCAAGAAGAAGTCCCAGCCAGCAGACTCACCCAGCATGGCCATGTCACCACAGGACAGAGGAATATTGAACTGGGTAGGAAAAATCTCGGGGCCCACAGCAGGGTCAGCCGGTACCATGAGGACAATCTGGATGTTTAAACTTATACACCAATACTTCCAGAAGCCAAGATGGAGGAATAAAGTTTAGTGGCTCCTCTAAATCCCTCCCTTACCCAGAAAAGTCAGGAATTAAATGTCCTAATCAGAGTAAAATCTTGAATCAGTGGAAACGGCCTCAAACTTGGGCACAGAGGAGGAAAGGAGAAAGAAGAAAATACAGAGTCTAAGCTCAGTATGGTGGAGCCAGGAAGCCCTACCAAGAAAAGCCAACTTAACACCACCAGCCCAATCAGCAAACAACAGCTGTGTCTCAGGCCTTCAGCTGTAGCCTGCTCTGAGTTTGCCTAAGCTGTAGCTCAGAGACACATAATCGGAAACCTGAAGGAGCTAGATCACCAGACCCCTGCAAGTTACACTGTAAGCCTCAGGGTAACTCAGGGGAATCACTGAGAGTCTTGGTATTGGCCTCAGGCTACCCTCTCAGAGCCTACAGCTACCAAACCCCTACCTCCCAGGCTGAGAAGCCAAAGACACTGACACCCCAGTAGCGGGTATCCACTCCAAAAATCCAGGACATAGGTGCTTACAATGGGGAAGAAGGAAACTGTAAAGGCTAGGACCATCAAATCTTTTTATATTGAGCAATAACAAACAAATTCAGAAGGCAACATGCACCCTATACTCACACTGGAGACCACAGAAGGAAATGGAAATTGGTCTCAAGCCCAAAGAGCCTTCTTGGAGGATCTCAAAAGAGATTTTTAAAATGAAATTAGAGTGGTAGTGAACAAATTGGAAAAAATATCTTACTGAAGAAATCAAATCTTTGAAAAGCAAACTTGGAGAACTAGGACAGGAGGTCCAAAATCTAACCGGAGAAAATACCTCCCTAAAAATGAAAAATGAACATATGGATAAGGAACTCCAAAAACTAGCTGAGGAAAATAACTCACTAAAAATTAGAATCAGACAAATTTTAGCTAAGGACTCTATGATGCAACAAGAGTCAGTCAAACAAAACATGAAGATTGAAAAATTAGAAGAAAGTGCAAAATATCTCACTCAA
>JAQQSW010012848.1:0-12444 GCA_028646575.1 Pseudocheirus occidentalis
GCGGGATAGGAAGGAGGGACATACAATCAGTCTCTCACAATATGTCCACCATGGAGATGTCCTGCATAATTACACATGTATAGCCTGTATTGAATTGCTGCTCCTTCCAGTGGGAGTGGGTGACAAGGGAGGAACAGCTTTAAATTCTAGATTCTTGCTGTTCCTCCCTGCCCTACCGGAAAGTTAGAGGGCCGTTGGAGGAGGACGTAGAAGAGAGCAGATTGTGGGAGGGGCTTTGCGGTGGGATCACTGTTTTGGGCTTGGGGATGGGGGAAAGAAGGGGTGAAAATCTGTAACTCAAAACCTTGTGGAAACGAATGATGTAATCAAGAAAATAAATTTTAAAAAAAACCTGCATGCACTATGTAAATGCCAGCTACCACTAGTACAGATACTTAATAATAATTATAATCATAAACAACCTTCAAACACTGTAGCACAGTGAGTACTCATTAACAGTGATTAGAATACACAAAAGACCTGGGACTTCCTCAGCATGAGGCACTCCTGATGTGGGAAATTCTCCCCTCAGTACAGACCACCACCCATCTCTGATTTAGTAAGAAAGGTCTAGAGAGTTCCCCCAAGTCCCACAGAGGACACAGGGTCAAAGACCCCTGGAAGGGACATTAGAGGTCTTTTGCACACCACCAGATCAAAATGTAATTAGGAACTATTTGACAAAATAAAAATATAATGTAACAGATGATGTTAATGTGTGGTTTTCTAAGTCGATATGTAGGCTCCATTTCTTTCTGAATTTGACAGCACTGAGTCCAACCCCTGCATTTTACAGATGAGGAAAGAAAGGCCCACAGAAACTGAGACTGGCCTGTGTTCACCCAATTAATGTCAAGCGTTCCACATGAACTCAAGTTTTCCTGACTCCGAGCTCAGAACTATCTCCACTAAGCCAAGGTGCCTCTTTTGATGGTGATGAAGACAGCAATACCATCTGGATAGGACAATGCCCCTCCTCTCTTTCCACAGATGAGCCAGGACTCAGAGACCTGAACCTGGGCTAGTGACCAGCTGAGACTGGCAGATCTAACCCACTCATGAGAAAGCCAGGCGGCCATACCTTGAGTACAGAAGGGTCGACTCCTGGGAAGACGGGGAGCCGCTGGGGCTGGCTAACCGGAGTCCTCTCTAACCTGGACGGCTTCTCCTCTTCATCTGACTCCTCATTCTTGATCGACTTCTCTTCTGTTCGCAAAGACAAAGCAAAGAAGTCACTGCCAGTCACTGAATCAAGCCATAAAATGTCTCCTGAGGCCGAAGCTCTGTTAGACTCCCGGGGGGAGGCACTAACAGAGAAGATACAGCCCCTACAGAGAGGAAAGGAGTCAGAAGCCCTGTTCTACCACGTGTCAGCCGAGTGATCCAGACAAAGCACTGCCTTCTCCGAGACTCAATTTCTTCATCCATCCAAGACAGAGAATTCCTGCCCTGTCCTGCCTTGAGGTGTTCAGATCATAGCCGAGATGGTGTCCTCTTTAATAACAGCTGGCGTTTACACAGCACTTACCATATGTGCTAGGTTCTGTGCCAAGGACTTTATATTGGTTTTTTTATGGTTTTTTGGATGGCTATTGGGGTTAAGTGACTTGCCCAAGGTCACACAGCTAGTTTTTTTGTGTGTGTGTGTGTGTTAAGTGTCTGAGGCCGGATTTGAACTCAGGTCCTCTTGACTCCAGGGCTGGTGCTCTATTCACTGCACCCCCTCGCCACCCCTAGGACTTTATATTGTTATCTCTTTTGGTCCTCCACAACAACCCTAAAAAGGCACTATTCTTTCCCTGTTTTGTTGTTGTTCGGTCATTTTAAAATGGTGTCCAATTCTCTGTGACCCTATATGGGGTTTTCTTGGCAAAGATACTGGAGCGGCTTGCCATTTCCTGCTCCAACTCATTTTACAGATGAGAAAACTGAGGCAAAAAGACTTAAGTGACTTGCCCACACAGCCAGTAAATATCTGAAGTTAGATTTGAACTCAGGTCTTCCTGACTCCAGGACTGTCATCAGATGCCCCATGAGAACAGAAATGAACACTCTTTAGAAAGGATAATACATGAGACAAATTCATGGGATGGATTCAGGATAGAGAGGAAACAGCTCTGGAGTCAAAGAGACCGGGTTCAAATCCCCTCTCAGACACCAGTTATCTGGGTAGCCTTGGGCAAATCTCTTCCTCTGTCTGGGACTCAGTTTCCTCTTCTGTAAAATGGGTTGCCAGTTCCTTCCACCTCTAATCTATTATCCTGCTCACTTAGAGATCTACAGATGGAAGGGTTCTCCAGTCTCATGGTGTCCAGCCCCAATTGTACAGATGAGGAAACTGAGGCCTACGGGGTTGGATGGTGTCACACAGGTGACTTTCTGTCAAAAGCCTTTCCTAGTCCCCCTCAAGGCTAGCACCCTCCTTCCAAGGTAACTCAATTTATCCTGTCTGTAGCTACACAGCCACAGAGTATTATGTACCCCCTCATTAGAATGTAAGTTCCTTGAGGGCAGGGTCTGGTTTCTTTGCGTTCCTGGCAGAAGCCCTGGCACACATTAAGTATTTAATAAATGCTTGATGACTATTGACTGACTGGCCTAGGAAGTAATGGCAGATGGCAGAGATTGAGGTGAGGACCTCTGACTCCTTCCCCCTATACCATGAGGCCTTCTGCCCCCATTAACATGTATTATATGTCTGAGCTGGTGTCTTATCACTGTCTTTCAGCACAGGTCTCTGTATACAGTAGGTGCATACTACATTCTGGTTGGATTTGAATTCAAATCATTCCTGAGGGGGCTTCTGAGGTTTGCCTCCCAGTATTTCATCCTGGTTAATACACTCCAGCATCGCCCACCCTCTTCCGGTTGGGGAGTCAGTTCCAGGGGCTGACCCAAACCCATCGCACCATCTCATAAAGGGTGGACAGAAATCAGTACCTGTGGAATCCTTAAACATCCAGGCGCTGTCAGTCTCCTCCACCAATGAGAAGGGGTTCTCAGCCTCAATGACCCGGCTTCTCCTGAGGGAGTGGGAGATGGGAGCTCGGCGCCGATTCCTCTTACTGAGCTGGGCGCGGGCCTTCAGGGCGCTGGAGTCCAAGACCGAGGTTTGCTTTGGGGAAAAATGCAGACAAGGGAAATGGGGAGCCCCGAGTTATTCCATGAGTGGGGTGAATGGAGGGCAAGGCATGTGAATGAAATCTGGTCTGGGCCAACAGCAGCCTTTGGAGCCAAGCACACTTCAGAATCCCCAAGGCTTCTGGAGATAATCCCCAGGCCGTGGCCTTCTCCCCTTTGGACAGAGGATGGAGCAGCAGACAGAAACTCATCTCCTCTCACCCTCTCAACATCCCTGGGAGATAGTCAGGGCTCTTACAGGGCCTTAATTTACCCATGAGGAGGCAGAAAAAGGGTGAGTTACTTGCTTGAGGTCATATAGATAATTACACAGATAAGGCAGAATTTGAATTCAGATCAGCCTGATGCTAAATCCAGCATGCTATGAAAGATCTACTCTAGTGTTTTGGTATTCGCACTTGCAAAATTAGAGGCCCATCAGATGATCTGTATAGTTTGTTCCAGCTCTAACAATGTCAGTTCTAGGCTTAAAAATTCTCGGATCCTAGGTCCCTTCCCAGCTCTGAAGTTCCCTGAGGCCCCTCCCAGCCCTGACATCATCTGTTCTGGACCCCTCCCCCCCCCCCCCACAGTTCTGACATCCCCTGTTCTAAGGCCCCTTCCAGTCCTGACATCTGCTGTTCTAAGGGCCCTTCCAGCCCTGACATTCCCTCTTCTAAAGTCTCCCCCGTCCATGGTACTTTCTGAATATGCCATGGGTATATTTTAAAGCTACACAGATGAGAATCTGATAAAGCCCCATCACCTCTGAATCCAGGCCCTTCCTTTTCACATAAATGGGGGGGATAGTAACCCATGGCCTGGCCGGGAGGGGCCTTGGAAGGAAGGAGTCATTGTTAAAGTGATTATTGTGTGCCTGGCCTTGTGCTAACTCCCCTCTCACATCCCCGTTCAATGGTCATTTCCAACCCTCCTTTCCTTTGGGACCAGAGGGCACTTGGTCAAGGGTCTTTGTTGGAGCCCTTCCAGGAAGACTCTGGGACTCACATTGATGAAGGAGAAGTCGTCCACCTTCCCCTCAGGGCCGGTGTCTGAAGGTGGGGCTCCTTCCGCCCCATCCGTTGAATCCAAGTCTGTGCTGGAGCGGTCCAAGCTCGTGCTCCTTTGATCCCTGGAGGAGTCACCAGCATCGGCAGGGGAGGCAGGCTCCGTCTGAGATGACAGGGAAGAAAGCCGGCTGCTGGGAGGCTGCTTTCGAGCCGAGGTGACATTGTTGTCCGGAGAAGGAGACTCAGGAGCAAAACTGCAGGAAGAAGGAGGCGTCGATCAGGAACAAAATATTAAGGTTTGGGGTTTTTGTTGTTGTTGGGTGGTTTTTTTTTTGTTTATTTGGTTTTTTTGCTTTTTCCTAGGCACTTAATATCTTTCCTTGTAGTTGATTTGAAAATCTCTGCCCTGCCTACTTAAAGAGTTCTAAGTGTTAAATGGTAACTTTGACAGATGCTCATTGGGTCTCTACTCTGGCCACACGTCAAGCCCAGAAGGCATTTTAAAAAGCACATTGTTTCTTGGGCATCTACTATGCAAAGCATCGTGGGAAACATATCGGTGCCCAAGACACAGCTTCTGTCCTCAGAGAACTTACAATTTCAGGGAAAGAATCAGGTCACTTTTCTCTGAGTCTCAATCATTTTGTCATCCATAAAGTAAGAACAATAAAAGAACCTTCCGTCCTATAATCCTAAGCAATAAAGGGGTAGTATCAGGATTTGAACCTATGTCCTTTGATTCCACATTTAAACTCCTTAGAAAAGGGAAACATCAGGGGCGGCTAGGTACCACAGTGAATAGAGCACCAGCTCTGGAGTCAGGAGGACCTGAGTTCAAATCTGGCCTCAGACACTTAACACAAAAAAAACTAGCTGTGTGACCTTGGACAAGTCACTTAATCCCAATTGCCCTGACTCCCCCTCCAAAGAGCAAAAAAAATAAAAAAAGAAAGAAAAGGGGAACATCAGAGCTGGAAGGGGTTTTAGAAGGGGAAATATCAGAGCTGAGGGAGTCCTTGGAAGAGAGAATGTCAGAATTGGGGTAGGGGGCCTTAAAACAGGGAATGTCAGAACTGGTGTGTGTGTATGTCGGGGCAAGGGGTGTGCTTAGAACAGGAAATATCAGAGCTGGGGTATGGGGAACTTTAGAACAAGAAATATAAGAGCTGGGAGGGCACTTAGAACCAGGAATGTCAAAGCTGGGAAGGTCCATAAAACAGAGCCTGTTTTAGCAGGAAAGGGTCCAAAATGCCTTAGAACAGAAAGCACTGAATCTCACAGCTGGCAGGGCCCTTGGAGACCATTTCTAAAGGAGCAGAGGCCCTGAGATACGGTAAAAGGAGGAGCAGCCTCTCCTCCCTTCCTGCCTGCCAGATGCTCCCAGGAAGGGGGAGCCAGCTCTGGACTGAGACTCCTTTGAGAGAGCTACCTGCCCCTTTAGGAAGAGTGCACACCAACACCAGACAGCCCCATACAAAGGAGAAAGGCCTTATCAGATAAGCCCAAAGCCCAGGGAGTGCTGGCTTTATCTGCGACTCCCTGACAGCTGGTGATTAGGCCTGTGGCTCATCACATCTTCACACAGACTTGTCAGGCAATCACCCCCTAGATCTGGGGAGGAGAAATAGGGCTCTGAGGATCAACTGTTCACCCTGTGCTGGTTTCTTCCTTATAAGGTACCAGCACAGGGCTCACTGCCACAGGAGACTTGAGCATAGGCAGCTTTTTCAGTCTCCCAGGACTTCAAGCACTTTGAGCACCACCCCTGATTCCTACTGGCTAGGAACTTCACAATGCTCAGCACAAAGAGAGGGTGCCACTGAGGTCAGGTATGGCCTCAGATCTGACTGTCAGTGGCAGGATCCATGTTCCTTCCACAAGCCACCCTCCTCAGAATCTCCTTAGCTCACTTAATAACAATAACAATAATAGCTAAAGTTTATATAGCATCTACTATGCTCTAGGCAGTGTGCTAAGTATTCAAGATAAAAAAGAGAGGCAAAGGATAATCCCTGCCCTCAACAATTTACTAACAGGAGAGAGCAAGCACATATATACAAAACAAGCTCTGGACAGGATAAATAAGACATGATTAACAGAGGGAAGGCACAAGAATGAAGAGGGTTGGGGCAGCTTCCCATAGGAGGTGGGATTTTAGCTGGGAATGAAAGAAAGTCAGGGAGGTCAGTAGTCAGAGCAGAGGAAGAAGAGCCTTCCAGATGGAGGACCTTGTTCATGGCCAAGCCAAGAGGCCAGTGTCACTGGATCTAAGGGTATGTGTGGTCGAGTGGGGTGTAAGAAGACTGGAAGGGTAGAAGAGGTCTGGGTTATGAAGGACTCTGAATGCCAAACAGATGATTTCCTATTTAATCTTGGAGGAGATAGGTGCTCCTCCTATATGTAATGAGAGGTGCTTCAGAGGTGAAATTGATGAGAGATAATTCAGAGGTGAAACTGATGAGAGAAATTGGGGGGGGGTGTGAAACTGATGAGAGATGCTGCAAAGGTGAAAGTGATGAGAGATAATGTGGAGGTGAAACAGAAGAGAGATGCTGCAGAGGTGAAAGTGATGAGAGATCATGTGGCGGTGAAACTGATGAGAGATCATGTGGAGGTGAAAGTGGTGAGAGATCATGTGGAGGTGAATGCTGCGGAGGTGAAAGTGGTGAGAGATGCTGCGGAGGTGAAAGTGGTGAGAGATAATGTGGAGGTGATACTGAAAGGCCTTGGCAATAGCTTGGATATTTGGGTGACAGAGAGAGTGAGGAGCTATACTGGTTCCCTTCCTGTCCCTGAAAAGGACCAAAAGTATAGGTGGCATCCACCCATTCTGGGCACTGAGCACATTCCCATTCTATCTTGAAGAAGAAAGAAAATTGGTAGATAGGAGTTACATGGAGGTAGATTCTCACTCAGTATTTAAAAACAAACAAAAACTTCATAATAATCTGGGCTGTCCCAAACTGGAATGAGTTGTCTTATGGAGAGCATCAAGGATGGTGGAGGACCTTGAGTTATAGCATGGGAAGGTTGGGTAAAGGAGACTATCTGAAGGGTTCTCTCATGAGTGACGAATTCTCTTGGTCCCATAAGGTGGCTTGTTATGGGGAAATGCCTCCTAACAATGAGAACTGGACAAAAGGGGATGGGGCCTCTTTGGCAGGGGGTGGACTCTCCCTGTCTGGAAGTCTTTAAGCAGAGGCTGGATGCCCACTTGTTGGGCATGTCACATGGTAGATTACTGTTCGAGTCTGGGTTCAACTACATGCCTTCTGAGGCCCATCCCAACCTGACCACATTCTGACTTGATCAGGTGTCCCTTCCATTGGCCTGCTGCTACCCTCCACCTGCTCCTTCCCCACCCTCCTCTCCCCTACTGAGGAAACTAAGGCAGAAAGTATCCCACACACCTCCCCCTGCTAAAGGTCATCTAACCAGGGGTGGAAAGGACACAGAAGACTTTGGAAGGTTGCTGCTACAAACCCATTTCATTAGCTAACCCAATGAACCTGGGCTAATGCCCAAAAACAAGTGCCAGGAGATCATTCATTAGATGGACCAGTTCTAACTGGAAGGTCTCATCACAGTGTAGGAGCTAGAGGGCTGGCCCCAAAGCCAGGAAGGCTCAGGTTCAAGTCTGGCCTCTGATTTATACTGCAGTATGTAGTTTGTTCCACCTCTAACAATGTCTGTGCTAGGCTTAAAAATTCTGGGGATCTTAGGTCCCCTCCCAGTCCTGACACTCCCTGTTCTAAGGCCCCTCCCAGTCCTGACATCCCCTATTCTAAGGCCCCTCCCAGCCCTGACATCTCCCATTCTAAGGTCTCCCCTATCCATGATTGGTAACCCTGAGCAAACTCTCAATATCCCAGAGAGGGTGCCAATCTGCACTGGTGGAAGGGGGTTCTTTACCTGGAGTTTCTCTACACAAGGGATAGGAATTAAACCTGGTACAAGGATCTTCTAGGTGAGGAAACTCCCTTCACCAATGCTGGGCAGCACCTCCTCCGAGAAGACAGTCTTAGCAAATTGCTTGAGACATTAGGAGGTTGAAATGTCAGAGAAATTGTGGGCATCAGACATGGGACAGGGACATGAGCCTTCCTGGCTCTGAGGTCATCACTCTATCCACTTTCCGGGATGCTGCTTCTCATTAATTCAATAACATTTATAGGTCACTTACTAACAGGTGTCCTGAGCACTTTGGGGAAAACTCAGGTCAATGAGACAAGCTCCTAACTATGATCCCAAGTAACTGGGATATGTAAGGCATGTGTGAGAGATGCCCAAGAGCAGCCAGATTTGTTTGGTTTAGTCCCAGGTGGGGCAGTCGTGGAAGATGTCAATTTAATATATGGGACAACTTCCTAAAAAGAGCAACTAATGAGCTCTTTGAGCAGGGAGTGGGGCTGAAGGCCTATCTGGTAGAGACATCCAGAAGGATGCCCATTAATGTTTGGCTTTGGACTTGGGAGGCTCTGAGGACTTGGCCAAGGCTAAGAGTCTGTGACCCTATGTCTTTACAATGATGGGTGCTACCTAAGGAAGGAGCAGGGCTGAAGAGAAAGGGAGCTGGGCAGGTGAACAGACCCAGTGCTAAGCGGGTTATCAGCAAAATACTGAAATATACTAATGGGGTAGGCAACTAGGTGGCACTGAGCACAGAGCACTGCGCCTGGAATTAGGAAGACCTGAGTTCAAAGCCAGCCTCGACCGCTGACTAGCTATGCATCCCTGGGAAGGTTACTTAACCTCTATTTGCCTCGGTTTCCCCAACTGTAAAATGTCGATGATAAAGTACCCACATCCCTGGAAAATATTGTCTTCAGATAAGACTGTAAGCACTATGCAAACCTTAAGATTATTATTATTACACGTTAAAGTTATGTTTATTAACTATATTATTAAAAGTATATGTTTAAATAATATATTTTAAATTATATTAAAGTTATAATTTATATAACGTTATCATTATTAACAATAAAGGAAAGATCTGAATTTCTAGCTAGAAGGTAGGAGTAGTAATAATTATGGTAATGGTTGAGTTTGCCTCAGTTTACTCATCTGTATAATGGGCTAGATAAGGAAATGGCAAACCACTCCGGTGTCTCTACCAAGAAAACCCCAAATGAGGCCCCAGAGAGTCAGACACAACTGAAAAATGACTGAACAACAAATCTTGGGCAGCTCATATCACCTCTGGAAAAAGAGAGATGAGGATGACTGGGTCACTAAGGTTCCCTCTACTTCTCATTGTATGCTAGTATGTGAATCTAAAGGTCTTCCCAGCTCTGACATCCCCTGTTCTAAGGCTTCTCCCAGCATTCCCTGTTCTAAAAGCCTTCCCAGCTCTGACATCCCCTGTTCTAAGGCGCCTCCCAGCTGACATTCCCTGTTCTAAGGCCTCTCCTGGACTTGACTTTCTGTGTTATAGAAGGTCTTTCCTAGTTCTAGCAGTCTCTATTCCCAAGGCCTTCCCATCATCAACATTTCATAATCTAAAGGACCTCCAAGCTTTGCTATTTTATGATTTTATGATTCCATGGGGCCAGGAATACCAGCTGGAGAATTCATCAATAAGCCTGCCTTGTATAAAATGACTATTTCCTCAATCTGGGCACAAAGTACAACTCGAGCACCTAGAGAAATACTTAAGAAATCCAGAATATTTGATTTTACTGTAATTTCTGAATGAGCCCATTCAAGGAGGCCAAGGTCAGGCCAAATACTACTCTGTGACCAGTAGGTGGCACTAGACCACAATAGTAGCCACCAACAATGCTGTCAACCAGACTTCATGCTCTGCCTCCAGAAGACACCAGGGGGAGCTGTTTCCAAAGGAGACCAACCAGTCTATGCTCAACCACATTCTAAAACCCCCTAACCCTGGAGCCTCTTCCCTTTAAGCACCCACACCATGGCACTCTCCTACTGAAGAAGCAACACGTGGCTCCCCCTTGCCTCTAGGCTCAAAAACCCATTCCTTTGTTTGGCAATTAAAGCTGGCTTCCTTCCCAGGCTCAGTCCACACAACTTGCCCAACCAGTCAGCTTACCACTCCTCATACACAACATCCATCTCCAGTCTCTGTGCCTTTGCTCAGGCCATGCCCCATGCCTGGAGTGCACGCCCTCTTCCTCCACAACATAAAATTCCTAGCTTCCTTCAAGGAGCAGCCCCAGGGGCACTTTCTACAAGAAATGTACTGTAATCCTACTGCATTTGCTGGTGCTTTCCCCAGCCCCAGAATCGTGCGCACCATTTATATTTAATTTTCCATGTATATACTGTTTCCCACCCCCCAGTAGACTTTCATTTGTGTCTTGGCATCCTCATTGAATAGAACTGTGCCTGGCATACATTTGGTGCTTAATGAATGTTTAATGAATTGGATTAAGTAAAGGATGTCGACAGGAGCTAGCAAACTGGGTGAGGGCGAGCAAGTCATGTTAGCCTTGGGGAGAAGTCACTTAAATTCCAACATCTGGAGGCTGGGTCCCTTCCAGATATAAGTCTAACTCCAGATATAAGTCTAGCAGACTTCCCGGCACATTTTGTTGTTCAGCTGTTTTTCAGTCCTGTCCGAGTTCCCATGACTCCACATGGGGTTTTCTTAGCACAAATACTGGAGTGGTTTGTCATTTCTTTCTCCAGCTCATTTTACAGATAGGGAAACTGAGGCAAACACGCTTAAGTGACTTACTCAAAATCACACAGCAAGGAAGTGTCTGAGACAGGATTTGAACTCTGGTCATCCTGACTTCAGGCTCAGATGTTCTGTATGCTCCTTCTAACTTTCTAGTCTTCTTACACATGACTTCTTTTCACGTACTTTTAAATTCAGTAACACTGACCTTCTTGCTGTTGTTCCTCAAACAAGAAGCTTACCTCCCACTCCGAGTATTGCACTGGCTAACCCCATGTCTGGAACTCTCTCCTTAATCATCTTCTTCCTGGCTTCCTTCCAGTCTCAGCTAAAATCCCAGCTCCTACAAGAAGTCTTTCCCCAGTTTTCCTTAATCTTTGTGCCTTCCCTCTGAGACCACCCCCATTTCTCCTGTCTTGTTTGCATGGAGTTGGGGGTCATGTGGTCTCCCACATTAGACTGTGAGCTTCCCAGGATCAAGGACTTTTTTTTGGTATCCTAGCCCTTAGCACAGAGCCTGGCTCATGGTCATCTCATTCAACTCCCCTCATCCCTCACTTGTAGAGAGGAAGAAACAGTCCTCTGAGAGGTCCAGACTTGCCCAAGGAAATACAACTAGTCACTAACAGACAAGATCTCATGACCATTGGCCAAGGGCTCTGGCTGGAGATCTCATGTAGGGTTACAAAATCCAATTATGAAACCTCTAAAGAGATAAGTCATCCGTGGTCAACCTTCATGCCTGAGATCTCTACTGGAGGGTCAAGTCCATGACAACTGGTAGCACCAAGGGGCAAAAGGAAGCGCTGGTTTGGTGAATGAAGTGTGGGCTGGACTGGAAATGTGCCAAGACTTTAAAAATCAGATTTCTTCCAAGAAGACTTGGATTGGAGCTACATGTGTAACCAAGAGACCTCCAACACTCTTCCTTGTGTGCCTCAACAAAATATCACCTGCCCTTGTTAGAGCTAGTGCATGTAGCACAAGACCCTCAGCTTTGTTTTCTGCAGACCCACTCGGAAAGGGAAGGAGCCATATTGGCACCTGCCAACTCATGTGCTCTCCCCACTGAGCCACAGGGAAGGTGCCAGCTCAGCTACCAATCCACGATCAATAAAGGTAATTTTGACAAGAAATAGGTCAACAGGGATCAGTCAGCAGGGGCCCCCAGGTATCCTATCTGCTAATGTGCTTAATATTAACGGGGGGGCAGCTAGATGGCACAGTGCATCTCCCTGAGTTCAAATGTGACCTTGAACACTAACTAGCTGTGTGATCCTAGAAAAGCCACTTTACCCTGTTTGCCTCAGTTTCCTCATCTGTAAAATGAGCTGGAAAAGGAAATGGCAAACTACTCTAGTATCTTTGCCAACAAATAGCCCAAAATGGGTTAGAGTCAGACATGTCTGAAACAACGGACAACTACACATTAATAGATTCCTTTGCCCTAATTCCTATTAGTCAGCTGAGACCGTGCAGAGCACCCAATACATGGAAAACACAGTTCTAGGCACTCTGGGCACAGATTCAAAAGAAGGAAGTTTATGTTATAACAATAATGTAAGAGGTACAAAAAAATAGAAGTAATGAGAAATATAACGAAAGGGAATATTGAGGACGTGAGACCAAAAGGTGGTGGGAATAAAATAATCCCTAAAAATGAGGCCC
>JAQQSW010012849.1:0-12444 GCA_028646575.1 Pseudocheirus occidentalis
TCATTTTTCCATATTGGCATGTAAATAGTTCAACTTTGATAAGTTCTTTATGATTTCTTTCCCATGTTTACATTCTCATGCTTCTTGTGTTTGAATGTCAAATTTTCTGTTCAGTTCTAGTTTTTTCAGCAAGAATGAGTAAAAGTCCTCCACCTCACTGAATGACTATATTTTCCCCTGGAATATTATACTCAAATTTGCTCGGTAGGTGATTCTTGGTTTTAATTCCAGCTCCCTTGCTCTATGGAATATCATATTCCAGGCTCTTTAATCCCTCAGTGTAGAAGCTGCCAGATCCTGGGTTATCCTAATTGTGTTTCCACAGTATTCAAATCATTTCCTCCTAGCAGTCTGTAATATTTTCTCCTTGATTAGGGGATTCTGGAACCTGGGTATAAAATTTCTAGGAGTTTTCTTTTGGGGGTCTTTTTCAAAAGGTGATTGGTGAATTCTTTCAAGTTCTATTTTACCCTCTGATTCTAAAACATCAGGGTAATTTTCTTTGAGAATTTCTTGAAGGATGCTTTTCAAGTTCTTTGTTTGGTCATGGCTTTCCGGCAAACCAATAATTTTCAAGTTGTTTCTCCTAGATCTATTTTCCAAATCAGTGTTTTTTTTGAAGGAGATATTTCACATTGCTTTCTATTTTTTCTTCTGTTTGTAACTGTTTAATAGTATCTTGGTTTCTCATAAAGTCATTTGCTTCCCATAGCTCCACTCTAATTTGAATGAATTATTGTCTTCAGAATGCTTTTGAGATTCTTTTTCCATCTGGAAAATTCAACTTTTTAAGGCATTCTTCTCATTGTTGGCTTTTTGGGTCTCTTTTGCCATTTGAGTTAATCTGTTTTTAAGGTGTTAGTCTCTTCACTCAGGTTGTTGACTCTTTCTTGCATCATTCTCATTTCTCTTCCCAATTTTTCCTCCACTTTTCTAATATGGTTTTCAAAGTCCTTTTTAAGTCAATCAATGCCTTGCAGACAATCTTCATGTATCTTGGAAGCATTTGGTGTGGGATTTCTGACTGTGTTGTCTTCCTTCCATTCCATGCTTTGATCCTTTTTGTGACCAAAAGAGGATTCTACAGTTTGATTACTGTTCTTATTTTGCTTCCTTTTCCTCATGTTGGCCAGTCAATTAATTGCTTGTTGTTTTTGTTGTTGTTGTTTTTTTAGCTCTGTGGAACTCTGTTTCCAGGGGAGAAAGGTCTGTCCCAAATTCCTGGTGTTTTCACAGCTGCTGGAGTTATTAGAGGGGTGCTGCAGCCCCCACCAGATTTGGCTTTCTGAAAGCACACCCCAGGACCACCACCCATGACCAAAATCTGGATACAGACTACTCAACGCTAGAGCCCTTGGCCCTGATCAATCATCTCAGCCCCCCCTGCAATTAGGAGGCCAGGAGCTCTGAAGCAGCCCAGTGGAGGCAGTTGCTTGTTGTTGCAGTTGCAGCACATCCTGCTGCTTCCCACTGCTTCCTTGCCCTGGGGGAAGTTTGGCCAAACTGAACTGCTTTTCCTCCCCCAAATTTAGCTTGAATGCTTGAATTCCACTGACTTTTCTCGACTCCTTATTTTTCCTGAGTTGATAGATGTGGAGATTGCTCCAGGTGCTGCAGATCTGCTGTCTGGTAGACTCACTCTACAGCTTGGTTCTTCCCGACCCCCCTGGGGCCTGGCCGCAGTTTGGGCTGGGCTTGCCTCGACTCCCAGCCTGCCGTGATCAGCCCCTCCTGCTAAGCTGCCTTCAGCAAGAGATGTGTTTTCTGTATTTTTGTGAATTTGGGGGCACTAAAATTTGTTTAGAGTTGTATTTTATGGGTATTTAGGGTGGCTGTGTGGGAGCTGCAAAACTTTGCTGCTTCAACACCACCATCTTGGCTCCCTATTTCTTAACTTTTAACTTTATCTTAGTTTGATTCTCCTCCCAAGGAGGAGAGAGCACTGTCAGGAGCTTTGAGTTTTTTCCTGCTTCTGTTTTCAGAACTTGTTTTGGTGGTCTCTGTTTTTAGTGCTTCCAGGGTACTGTGATCTAAGGAGAGTTGTGGTCACTGCTCCCTTAGCCTATGTTCGTATTTTTTATTCAGGAAGGGACCTTGCTTCTCTGTAATCGCAAGTGCTAGGTACCATCTTGGTTCTTGAACTTTGACCACATACCCTGCTCCCTTGTGAGTGGCTACAAATTCTTGCCTCTGCACTGGTATTGTGGTAAGGGCCCCTGTTTCAATATGGCCAAAAGTGTTACTACTTTTTGCCCTGGAATGGTGAGCTGGAAGTAAGTGTAGGCAATGCAATAGGGTCCTGCACGCAGTGCCACCAAAGGATGTCCTGTAATCTTTTATTTGTTGTTTGACCTTCTCTTTTCTTAGAGATAATCAGCATGTGGCTGCTGCTCTTGCAGCTGCCTACAATTCTTGCTGTTGATGTTGCTCTAGCCTCTGCTGTGTTCTGTGCTATCACCCCATGGTCATTGACCTCTCCTGATGACCTAAGTTGCCTTGGGCTGGAAAAATGTCTCACATTGACCTTTTGTGGCCTCTGCCACCCCAGAATTTGACATTATTTTAAAGTTATTTGTAAGGGAATGTCGGGAAAGTTCATTTGAGTTGCTTCTTGTACTCTGTTGTCATGGCTACAGAACCCTATAATGGGGCCTTGGAAGTCTTCTTTCCTACCACTTCATTTTTACATATGGAGACAGGTTAAGTGAATTGATCAAGTTCATATAGGTAATAAAACAGGTATTAAACTGAGGTTCTCTGGTTCCGAATTCACTAGACTTTGCACTGAACCACGTTTTCTAGGGCTATTCTCATTGGTTCCCTAATTTACATGTATTCATTTTGACTTAACATTACATAATTAATCCTTTTTTATACTTCCCATAACTCAACTCTTTAGTTGCCCAACATACTGTATCTTTCAGGCTACTCCTTCCTACTTGAACTCCTGGTCTCACCTAACCTTGACCTCTTTCCACGTATAACTCAGCATGACAACACATTCTCTAGTTCCTGAGGAAGCAGAATAACATTCTCTGTCCTCTTTGCTCCTTCATGATTTCCATTCTCCATTTACTTAGCTAGCAGGTATAAGGAGTATAATAGAGACACAACCTACAGATTATGACCAGTTTAGAATACCAGGAACCTTATTGCAGTAATTGCAAATTTGTCTCATTTCTTGGCTGGTACTGTTCTATAGGCAGGTTCTGAACTATAATTTGGAAGGATATTATACTTCTTTTGTCCCAGAGTGTTTCATGTAAAAACCATGTTCAGACTATGGGGAATTTTAGACTGGAAAACCTCTGTGAAGAAAATGATTGTGTAAACGATATAATTTGACTGCTTAATAGATTCTTGTGTACTCTAGCTGCACTGGCTTTGAAATTTCAGTACTGTACCTTAGAGGAAAACTAGTTTTGATAATGGATTTGAATAATGGATAGAGGAGAAAATTAATTCTGTGTCAACTAAGTGCTAGAGAGAGATATACCCTGCCCCCATCTACCAATCTCTGCACTAAAGTGAATCTGGATTCTCAGAGAGCATTTAAACTTAAAACACATCAAAGAAAGGAACATTTCCATCTATTTCAGAGACAATAAAAGTAGTCAACCCAGACAATAGGATTTCTGCTACTTCAGAAAATACTTTCAATCACAAAGATATATTCCACTTTTAGTATATTGAGGTGAACTTTCACAGGAAGAATTTCATTCAGATATATGTTCAATATGGATCAATTATGGGCTTCATAGGACTAGAAGTTAACTCTCAAAGCAATTTAGGTCTCAGGCATCAAACACATGACCAGAGGATCAATGTGGCAGCAACAGTCCCAAATGTGCACAACTAAATTTAAAAGTGATTGGGAAATAATTACCAAAATGAGTAAAATTACAATACGACCTAAATAATGTTAATTTATAGTATTAAAGTCAATGTATGACTCAAAAGGATACTTACATATGATTTAGTGGCATCCTTTTCAATTTGAGTCCAACGCCACTGATGTAGAGTTTAAATGTAAATCACTGAATGACCTTAAGAATAACTCTTGACCTATGCACAGTAAGAAGTTGCATGAGCTCAGTTCAGTGCCAAGAACATAGTAAATGCTTGATAAATGCTTATTGACTATATAAGAAGGGAAATACATGGCCTTTCTCAGCGTAGGACCTTCCTAGTTCTTCTTCCCCAATATGTTCCTCCATGCTACAGCTATATAAGGAGCCTATCAGTAAAACTGGCTCTTGATTATCTCTGGGCAAATGATTATATACAGACACATATGTATGTATACACACATACATGCATATACATACATACAAACAAGCACACACACAGAGGAACATTTTGGCATCATTTCATTAGACATCTTCCCCTTCTCCTTTCATCTCTCTACTTGAACATCTCTCATATTTCTCCAAGCTGTAAAGAATATATGCAGATGGAATATAAACTTATGTTAATTAGTCCTCAGAGTCAGGTTGCATTATTTAGTTTCTAATAAAATTTTACTGTAACAGAGGCACCACAGTATAGCAAAAAGGGTGATGGTCAGATGGCCTAATTTTGGGTTCTATCTCTGCCTCTTAGTATATAGGTGACCTTGAACAAGTCACTTACCTTATTGGTCCTTTAGTTTTCTCACTGATGAAATGAAAAAGAAAAACTACATGACCCTAAAAGTTCACAGAAGCTCTTTTTATAACTTTCCAGGTAGAAAGGTACTGAGTAACTTCCACAAAAAGCAGCTCAATGTAGTGAAAAAAAGATAAACAATAGTTAGATATGATCAGGAAAAAATGAACCCAGGCAATTATCCACAGAGTGGAGAGAGGTATCCCATTCTTATTTTTCCCAGTACTCTACCCTGACCAAGTTCACGAGATCCTAGGGAATTCTCATACAATGTAAGCAGCTGAGGATAGAACAAGCATATTTCTTACACTTTGAATGTGCTGCATTAGGCACTAACTATCAAAAGGTATTATATATCAGGTCATTCATTTGTTCAATAAATATTTATTGAATGTTTATTATATTACACATAAGATGCTGTGACATTATTTGACCTGTGACATAACTGAATATATACAGTAATAATGAGGCTTGTTACAATGGATGCTATTATAATTGCTCAGCTCTCACTTTCACTTTGATTGTGCAGCTGCAAGCTTAATTTGAGATAATATTGGGGGGGGTGTCAAATAAATGGGTTTGTCTTTCAAAGTCCATTTCCTTTGCTAAACCATCCCTGACCATGCCAGACCACACTGATTTCTCTCTCTACTAAACTACAACATTCACATCTGCAACTTTCATTTAGCATTTAATATAGACTATCTTATATTTTAGTTATCTTTTAGTGTATGCATCTTGTTTCTCCAACTGGATTATTGAAAGAAATACTCTTGTATTTCTTTTCATCTCAAACAATAGTTGCTCAGCATAACACAGGTACGTACTGAGTAACTCTATTGCTTAAAAGGCAGTTTGATATACTGAAAGAAAGAATGGAAAGAAGGAAGGAGGGAAGGAAGGAGGGAAGGAAGGGAGGAAGGAAGGGAGGAAGGAAGGGAGGAAGGAAGGGAGGAAGGAAGGGAGGAAGGAAGGAAGGAAGGAAGGAAGGAAGGAAGGAAAGAAGGAAAGAAGGAAAGAAGGAAGGAAGGAAGGAAGGAAGGAAGGAAGAAGGAAAGGAGGGATAAATAAATATCAATGATATTAATTAGCATTACAAGCAAATTAGATATATAAATATATTTAATGTTCAATAATTGAACACTTAAACTATATAGAGATAAACAAGGATAAGGGGAATGTTTTAAAGAGACTGATATAGAATAATGTGGAATTTTCCAAGTAACTTAAATGTTAAAATACATGTTGAAATAGAAGCAGGTGTAGATAATTTAGAATGAATGAACAAGGATGATATTGTCTTTTAAGAATAGTGTCAGAATTTTTTAATTTCATAACAATAAGAGGCTAATAAAGAAAATTAACATTAACTAAATTTTTGTTTACTTATATTAAGGGAAAATAGGAATATCAAAGAAGGGACTATTGCTTAAAGTAAATTGGTGAGTGATAACTTACAAAAGGGAAAAATGGGACTTTAAAATTTTTTTCTTATAAAACAGTAGTCACAAAGTACCTAATTCATATTTTTTAAAAAACAGAAAAGTTTCCAGAACAGATTCCAGGGAGATGACTGAAAAATAGTGTTTCATAAACCCAAGGACACCAACTGCTTGGGTAAGAACTACAATATTGTTAATAAAAGTAATTTTGAATAACTTCAGAATTCTGATTAATGGAGAGAAAGATCATGACTACAAGAAACTAAAAATGAAAGATGCCCCCCATTTCTTGGAAGAGACATAGTAGACAAAGGGTGCAGAATATCACATGCATTTTTTTTAGAAACTCCCAATCTTTTAAGGTGTTTTACTGGAATATACTTATTTCTTATAAGAATATAACAGAATAAATAAAGAAATGAAAGTAATTCAAACACAAAAGGCATTAATAAAATGGAAATATGCTATAGTTTACAGGAGAATGGATGAAGGAGTAGGGGCATTTTTTAATAATTTTTATTTAAAGTTTTATGTTCCAAATTCTATCCTTCCTTCTCTCCCCTAAACCCTCTCTGAGATGGTAAGCAAACAGATATAAGTTATACATGTACAATTATGTAAAACATTTCCATATCAGTAATTTAGCAGGATGATTTTAGAAAAACTGGGACTTACATAAAGTGATGGAGATTTTAAAAAATAAGAAAATCAATAAAAAATGTATCAAGAATATTTCAGAAAGAAATACAAATCAAATTAGATATATGGGAATTACTTAATTCAGTGCCTGGCACATAGCTGGCAGTTAATAAATGTTTTTTCCCTACCCCTTGCACACATAAAGGGATTATTTTTTTACAATCTTGTTAAATTTTAATATGCTATTTAAAAACAAGCTGTACAGAACAGATGTTCATAGTTTTGTTCAAATGTCTTTGTATCTTAAAATTTTGGATTTATTAGTAATTATTAAATTCAGAATAAAAAGATTTTTTTTTATTTTTGGAGGGCTGTTGGGGTTAAATGACTTGCCCAAAGTCACAGTGCTAGTAAGTGTGTCACGTGTCTGATCCAGATTTGAACTCAGGTCCTTCTGGCTCCAGGGCTGGTGCTCTATTCACTGCACCACCTAGCTTCCCATAAAAAATTTTTTAATTAAATATTATTATGATCCTTTTTTCTAGTAAGGAAAATCATCTTTGAACTGTACAGGACAGACTAAAATTGGCTGAAGGGAAATTAATGGCCAAGATCAATCAGAAGATAGAACATTTAACTACCTTTGATAAGTTAAAAATCACTGGGCCCAAAATCCAGCAGCCAGGCCTCCACGTGCATCAGTGTAACCCCAGGCAAATAGGTAGTTGCCAACCCTATATGTACTCAAACAAACAAGAAGCCACCAGTACAGGGGCACCACTACATATTTCAGTGTATCCATGGGGAAACACAGAAATACCCCATGAGCACATGCCAGAAACCAGCACTAGGACACCAATTCGGCACCAAATAAACTACCAGACCCCTACAGTCTTCAGCAGTGCCAGCTACGCCTCACCCCATTCCCTCAGGACAACACCAGACACAAGAGGCCCACATGGACCTCAGGGCAGCATTACTGCAGCATGAAGTAAAGAGTCAAGGCTTACAGCTTCTGAAGGAAATGAAACAAAAGCATTTATTAACAAGAAACCTGAGATATACCCCTTACACCACAGGTCAAATTTAAAAGTAAGGAAAGAAAAAGAGCAAAATAATCAACAATAAAAAAGCCCAATATGACCATAGAAACTTACTACCATGATGGAGATCAAGACACAAACTCAGAAGAGGGCAACAATACTAAAACACCTGTGGGCAAGACCCCAAAGGAAAAAAGGATGTGGCCTCAAGTCCAGAAATAACTCATGGAAGAGCATAAAAATGAGCTTAAAATCATATAAGAGAGTAGAAAAAATGGAAAAAGAAATGAGAGTGATGGAAGAGAATTATTTTTAAAAAAAGAATCAAAAGCTTGGGGAAAAGAAAACTGCTTAAAAAGTAGAATTGGCCAAATGAAAAAGGAGGCATAAAATTCACTGAAGAAAACAACTCTTTAAAAAAGTGCAGTGGCCAAATGGGGAAAAAAATACAAAAGACAACTGAGGAGAATAATACTTTAAAAGCTGGGATTATACAAGTGGGAGCTAATGGCTATGAGACATCAAGAATCAATCAAACAAATACAAAAGGATGAAAAAATATAAGAAAATATAAAATAACTCATGGAAAAAAACTGATCTGGAAAATAGATCCAAGAGAGACAATGTCAAAATTATTGAACTACCTGAAACCATAATCAACAGGAGGACATGGACAGAATCTCCAAAAATTATCAAGGAAAACTGCCCTGATGTCTTGGAAGCAGAGAACAATATAAACATTCAAATAATTCACAGATCGCCCCATGAAACAGATGCCAAAATAAAAAAAATACTCTAAGAAACATTATAACCAAATTGCTGATTTACCAGAAAGAAAAAACAAATACTGCAAGTAGCAAGAAACAACAGAAATATAAGGGAGCCACAATTAGCATTGTACCAGACATAGCAGTTACAACATTAAAAGATCAGAGCCCATGGAACATGATATTCGAGGAGGCAAAGCACTTAGTATTATGACCAAGATTCATATACCCAGTGAAATTAAGCCTAATACATCAAGGGAAAAAATGGTCATTCAATAAAATAGAATGATTTAAAGTTTTCCTATTGAGAAGACCAGAACTAAACCCAAAATTTGACCTCCAATATCAAGACCCAAGAAAAGCATCAATGTGTAAGAAGTGAGGGAAAAACTGAATGTAAACAATATATAATAAACTGTTTACATCCCTTTATAGGAAGATGATACTTGAATTCTTAAAAAACTGTATTACTAATACTACTCCTAGATGGAATTCATATAGAAGGTAAAGGTATAAGATGAATTTGAAAGAATAACTTCAAAAATAATTAAGGGGTGAGAAAGAGGAAGGCACTAGGTGCAGAAGGGAGATGTAGAATGGAGTAAATTATTTCACATGAAGAAGTATGAAAGACATATTAAAGTGGAGCAGAAAATGGAAGGGTGGGCAATGGGCATTGCTTTAATCTTACTCTTATCAGTAGTGGCTCAAAGATGGAATAATATACAAAATCCCTTGGATATAGAATTCTATCTTAAGTAACAGGGAAGTGGGAGGGGAGGACATTAAGTAAAGGGTAGGAGACTGACAGAAGGGAGGCCAGATCAGGAGAGGTGGTAGATAAAAGTGAAACACAGGAGAGGAGGGAAAAGGTCAAAGGAGAGAGAGGACAAACAGGAGGAAAAATAGGATGGAGGGAAATACAGTTAGTAATCTTAGCTGTGAATGTGAATGGGATGAACTCTCCCATAAAACAGAAGTAGGGAGCAGAGTGGAGCAAAAACTAGAATTAAACAATATGTTGCTTACAAAAAACAGTTAGAAGCAGAGACCTACATACAGAGTAAAGGTATAGGCTGGAGCAGAATCTATTATGCTTCAGCTGAAATGAAAAAAGCAGGAGCAGTCATCCTGATCTCAGACAAAGTAAAGTAAAAAAAATAGATGTAATTAAAAGAGGTAAGAAAGGAAATCACATCTTTCTAAAAGCTACCATATATAGTGAAGTAAAAGAAATAATAAACAAGGGGCAGCTAGGTGGTACAGTGAGTAGAGCACCGGCCCTGGAGTCAGGAGGACCTGAGTTCAAATTCGGCCCCAGACACTTGACACACTAACTAGCCATGTGACTTTTGGCAAGTCACTTAACCCCAACTGCCCTCCAAAAAGCAAAAAAAAAAAGAAAAAGTAAAAAGAAATAATAAACATATATGCACCAAGTGAAACAACATCCATATTCTTAAAGGAGTTAAGTGAGTTACCGAAGAAATGGACAATAAAATTATACTATTGCATGACCTCAACTGTCCCCTTTCAGAACTCAATAAATCCAAAAACAACAATAACAACAATAAAAAAAAACAAGAAACACATTAAGGTAGTAAATGGAATATTAGACAAGTTACATGATAGATCTTTGGAGAAAATTGAATGGGAATAGAAAGGAATATACTTTTTTTTCTTAGTGGCACATGGCATCTACACAAAAATTAACCATATATTAGGGCATAAAATCCTCAAAATCAAACGTAGAAAGGTTAACATTTTAAATGTATCCTTTTCAGATGACAAATAAATTCCATTCAAAATGCAATGGAAAGATAAATTTAAAATTAATTGGAAACTGAATGATACTAAAGAATACATTGGTCAAAGAACGAATTATAGAAACAATAGATAATTTCATTAAAGAGAATTTTAAAAAAGTCAACATTCCACAATTTAAGGGATGCAGCCAAAGCATTCCACCTAGGGGAAATCTTATCTCTCTAAATTCCTGCGTCAAGAAAATAGAAAAATTATACATCAGGGGCAGAGCCAAAATGGTGGCACAGAAGCAACAAAGTTTTGCAACTCCCACACAGCCACCCTAAATACCCATAAAATATGACTCTAAACAAATTTTAGGGCTCCCAAACTCACAAAAATACAGAAAAGACATCTCTCACTGAAGGCAGCTCGGCAGGAGGGGCTCATTGTGGCAGGTTGGGAGCCAAAGCCAGCACAGCCCGAAACCAAAACCGCGGCCAGGACCCAGGGTAGTAGGGAGAAGCCAACGCATGAGTCTACCAGACAGCAGATCTGCAGCACCTGGAGCAATCTCCACATCTATCAAGCCAAGAAAAATAAGGATTAGAGAAAGGTCAGTGGAATTCAAGCTTTCAAGCTAAATTTGGGAGAGAAAAAGCAGTTCAGTTTGGCCAAAATGCCTCCAGGGAAGGAAGCAGTGGAAAGCAGCACGATCTGCTGCAACAAGTAACTGCCAAATCTGGGCTTCTTTAGAGTTCCTAGCCAGCCAGTTGCACGGGTGCCAAGATGATTGATCAGGGCTAAGGGTGCTTGCATTAAGAAGCCTGGATCCGGATCATAGTCTTAGGTGGTAATCCTAGGGTGCGCTTTCAGAAAGCCAAAGCTGGTGGGGGCTGCAGCACCCCAGCTCCGGCAGCTGTGAAAACCCCAGAAATTGGGACAGACGTTTCCCCCCTGGAAGCAGAGTTCCACAGAGCTAAAAAATCAAGCAATTAATTGACTGGCCGACATGAAGAGAAGGAAGCAAAATAAGAACAGTAATCAAAATCTAGAATCCTTTTTTGGGGACAAAAGGGATCAAGGTATGCAGTGGGAGGAAGACAGTGCAGTCAGCACTCCCACAACAAATGCTTCCAAGATACATGAAGATTGCCTACAAGCCATAGATAAACTTAAAAAAGACTTTGAAAACCAAATAAGAGAAAGTAGAGGAAAAATTGGGAAGAGAAATGTGAATGATGTGAGAAAATCATGAAAAGAGAGTCAACAACCTGACTGAAGAAAACAACACGGTTGAAAAATAAATTAACTGAAATGGCAAAAGAGGCCCAGAAAGCCAATGAGGAGAAGAATGTCTTAAAAACTTGAATTTGCCAAATGGAAAAAGAATCTCAAAAGCATTGTGAAGACAATAATTCCTTCAGAATTAGAGCGCAGCAAGTGGAAGCTAATGACTTTATGAGAAACCAAGATACTATTAAACAGATACAAACAAATGAAAAATAGAAAGCATTGTGAAATATCTCCCTGAAAAAAACCACTGACCTGAAAATAGATGCAGGAGAGACAATTTGAAAATTATTGGTCTACCAGAAAGCCATGATCAAAAAAAGAACTTGGAAAGCATCCTTCAAGAAATTTTCAAGGAAAATTGCCTGATGTTTTAGACTCAGAGGGAAAAACAGAACTTGAAAGAATTCACCAAACACCTCTTGAAAAATATCCCCAAAAGAAAACTCCTGGAAATGTTATTGCCAGGTTCCAGAATCCCAAGTTAAAGGAGATAATATTACACGCTTCCAAGAGAAAACAATTTGAATACTGCGGGAACACAATTAGGTTAACCAAAGTTCTGGAAGCTCCTACACTGAGGGATTGAAGGCCCTGGAATATGCTATTCCAGAGAGAAAAAGATCTGGGATTAAAACCAAGAATCCCCTACCCAGAAAAACTGAGTATAATGTTCCAGGGTAAAATATGGTAATTCAATGAGGTTGAGGACTTTCAAGCATTCTTGCTGAAAAAAACAGAACTGAAGAGAAAATTTGAGAATCAAGCACAAGAAGCATGAGAAGGTAAACATGGGAAAGAAATAATTAGGAACTTATCAAAGTTGAACTATTTACATACCAATATGGAAAAATGATCATAGTAACC
>JAQQSW010012850.1:0-12443 GCA_028646575.1 Pseudocheirus occidentalis
AGGTGAAGGGAATACAAATGTGTGTGTATATATATATATATATATATATATGTATACATACACATATGACTATATAGGAGGATTTATATATGTGTATGAACACATATCTGAGTATGTGCATATATGGGTACATAGATGGCACAGGATCAATTGAATAGGAAGGGATGATACTCTAAAAGGTGAAATTCTGAGGTGCGAGAGGATTAGAATGAGAGGAGATGGGCAGAAACAGAATGGGGTTAATCATCTCATATAGAAGAGGCAAGGGATAATTACAATGGAGGGGAAGAACAGGAAGGCAAAAGGGAAAGGGTCAACCTTACTCTCATTGAATTTGGTTTAGTGAAGGAATGACATAAACTCTAAACTGGGTATCTTGCCACACAGAAGTGTAGGGGGTATGGGGATGAGAGGTGCCATGATGGAGGGGAGGGCAGAGTGTATGGGGGGAAGGTTGTTAGAAGCACACACTTCTGTAAAGGGACAGGGACAGGGTAGACTATAGAATAAGGGGGGGGCAGGATAGGAAGGAGGGACATATAATCAGTCTCTTACAATATGCCCACTGTGGAGATGTTCTGTATTGAATTGCTTGTCTTTCCAGTGGGGCTGGGTGATGAGGGAGGAAGGAAAAGAATCTAGAATTTAAAGTTCTATAATCAAATGTTAAAATATATACATATATATATAATTATTAATATTAACTACATCCAACTGGGACTTAATATATACAGGCACTGGGGTAGGGAGACCCATCCTGCCCTATTAGAAAGTCAGAGGAGTGAGGGGGAGGACATAGGAGAGAATGGATTAGTGGAGGGGTTTTGCAGTGGGATGAATGTTTTGAGGTGTTGGGTAGGGGAAAGATGAGGAAAAAATTTGTAACTCAAAATCTTGTGGAAATGAATGATGTAAACAAGAAAATAAATTAGTTTATCTAGTTAAAAAAAAGAAAAAAGAGAAAATAGTCTACTTTGCTCTGCATTCAAAAAATTCCATAGTTCTTTATCTAGATATGGATAGCATTTTCCATCATGAGTCTTTTGGAATTGTTTTAGATTGGGTGTAGGGAACCTGTGGCCTTATAGGTTCTTGGATGCAGCATTTTGACTGAGTCCAAGTTTTACAGAACAAATTCTTTTAAACTTCAAAAAACATCTTGCCTTCAGGGAGAAAAAAAAGACATTGTGGGATAGTCCAAAATTTGAGAGAGACTTAGGTTTGAATCTTTGTTTCCTGATCTCTAAAATAAGAAGTTGGCTAAAAGTGTCTTCAAAGTCTAAGCTTTTTATGACACTAAGCAGAGAGACTCATAAAATCTCATTTAGGGCCATGAAATCCTAGGTCCTCCCTCTTATACTACTGGCTGGGACAAATTGTTTAATTTCTCAATGCCTATAGACTACATATGGATAAATGAAATCATAGGTCTGTATTAGTCTACCCTACTCTTAAAAAAGAAGAAAAGTAAACTTCTGTCATCTGCTCATGGAAGGAAAGGGGGATTGAATGAGCATATTGAAGACAAGGAATGTTCTTAAAATACTACAATTGTCATTACAGCTGAGGTTTACAAGGTCGGGGCTCCACTGCTCATACAAAAGCTGACTGAAATTTTCCAAGTTATATGGCAAGAGGAGGTTAGCACCCAAGAGTTCAAGGATGCCTCCATTGTCCATCTTCCTTAAAGGTAAAGGAAATAGATTGTCCTGTGACATTCATGGGGGAGGGGGTAAGGATAGAGGAGGAGGGGAGTTCTTAGTCATCACTGGCAAGATTCTTGCCAGAGTCTTCCTTAATAGGCTGATCCTTCACCTAGAAGATGGTCATCTACCTGAGAGCCAGTGTGGCTTCAGAAAGGGCCAAGAAACAGTTAATATGGTGTTTGCTGCCCAACAACTCCAGGAGAAAAGCCAGGAGCAGAACAGAGATCTGTATACAGTGTTTATAGATCTGATGAAGAACTTTGATACTGTCAGTCATGAGGGCTTATGGAAAATTATTTGGTTGCCCAGAGAAGCATTGTATATCAATTTCACAACAGCATACTTTCCCAGGTTCTAGATAATGGACAACGCTCTCATGTCTTCCCAGTCACCAATGGAGTGAAACAAGGCTGTGTGCTTGCTCCCATGCATGATGTTTTCAGCCATGTTGTCAAATACTTTCAATGAGTATGAACACTGCATCAAGGTCAGCTACCATACTGATGGTAAATTCTTCAATTTGAAAAGGCTACAAGCCAAGACCAAAGTGGAAGGAGTGTTAGTGCATGATTTTTTGTTTGCAGATGATTGTGCACTCAGTGCAGCCTCTGAAGCTAAGATGCAACAAAATATGGATCAATTCTCTGCTGCTTGTGATAATTTTGGCCTAACCATTAACACCAAGAAAACACAGGTGCCCCATCAGCCACCACCACACCATCCATATCTGGAAACATCAGTTTTAAGCAAATGGAGAAGTTTTGAATACTGTGGTTTTAGTTCTCTTACTATGGCAGTGTATTTTCTGGGGATGTACTCATTGATAATGAGGTTGATGCATGCATTACCAGAGCTAGCTTGGTGTTTGGGAGGCTCTGAAGGAAACTATGATAGAGAAGAGGTATTAGACTGACTACCAAACTGAGGGTCTACAGAGCTGTTGTGCTGATCTCATTGCTGTATGCCTGTGATACCTGGACAGTCTACCAGCACCATGCCAGGAAACTGAATCACATCCAGTTAAATTGTCTTAGGGAGATTCTGAAGATCACCTGACAGGATAAGGTACCAGACATTGTGGTCCTTACTTGAAATAAACTGCCAAGCATTCAAACTCTGCTTCAAAGAACTTGCCACATTGTTTGAATGCAAAATGTACGTCTGCAAAAAAGACCATTTTGTGGAGAACTCACACAGGGCAAGCGTTCATGTGGTGGTCAGAAGAAGCAATACAAAGACACTCTAAAGATCTGTCTCAAGATCTTTGGAACTGATTGTGTGACATGGGAGACACTGGCATAGGACCACTCAGCATGGCATGTCCACATCAGAGAAGGAGCTGTGCTCTATGAGCAAAGCAGAATTGAAACAGCTCAAAGGAAATGCAGGAAGTGCAAATTTGAGAAATCCACCCCAGATGCTCACACAGACTATTTGTGCCCAACCTGTGGTAGAGCATTCCAAGTTTGTATTGTTCTGATCAGCCACAGTTGGACACATTGAAACTTGACTTTAGCACAGTGATGTCATTTTGGTCCTCTTTGAGAACAAAGGATCCCAATCAACCAACGAACAATTGTCATACATTTACTATTTATTATGTTTAGGAATTTTTACTTTAATGACTTTTTAGAAATACTTAATCTTACACAAGCAAGACGTTTCTGTCAGCATTAACCATGGCTTCTTCCACCCCCTACACAGCATTTATCTGAGTGGTGGAATCCAGATAAAAAGAGAAGACATTTGATGGTTCATAAGAACCATATCTTGAACTTAATTTCTTTGAGGTTCAGAAAAGTACAGTTAGCTTTTGTCTATGTTGGTAGGTCCCAGTAGCTCTTACTGATTTTATCCAGCTTCAGCTGTGGAAGCAATAGTAAAGTCTCATTAATCAATTTGGTTTGGGATGATGGTGGGGGCATTGGAAATCTTCTGTACTATAAAAAAAATTACAAGCACCTAGGCTTAGGGATATCTATCTCTCATATTCCTTAAATTGTTGAAATTCATCCATCTCTGGTTTCTACCAGTTTGATATTTAAGAACCTCACTGAGCACCAGAATGAATGAGTTAAAAACGTGAGTATTATCTCTTGTCCTCTCACAATCACCTTCTTCAGTTTCTGCAAAGAACTAAAGAGGAACAGCTGAAAGGACTATTTTCACTTATGAGTGGCTTTTTGAATGCTTTGGAGTAGCCTTTTTTGGGTATGTTTTTCCTGATGCCATTTCCTTCCCAAGGAAAACTCACACTGTCCATTTCAAGAGTTCAGTCTGTCATTGATGTCCTTAATTGAAGATTCCATTTTGAAAAAGGAAATAAATTTGTCTTCCCCTTATTTACAAAATATTAATCCAACTTTTTGGCAAGAGGGGGTAGAAGGAGTCTGGACTCGTGATTTATTTGCTGAAGGAACTCCCAGCATGGAAACGATCTATGCCAATACATATTAACACCTAATCTGTAACTTTAAACCAATTTTCAAAAAATTCCTTTTTTGAAAGCAAAGAAAAACAAATTTTTTTCAGCAACACCATTCATTCCAATGTGTACCTGAAAAAAAAAACACAACCATACCTGACAGGTGGTCATCCAGCCTTTGTTTGAAGACCTCCAGTGAAGGGTAGCACACTATCTCCCAACGCAGCAAGCAGCAGTGCATTCTACTTTTGGATAACTTATTTTGGGAAAAGGTTTTTTTTGTGTCTCTTTTCAATTTCCACTCATTGTTCCAACTTATTTATTCCTTCTGTCTCCAAGCACAAGTCTAATCTCTCCTCTACAGGACAGATCTCCATATACTTAAAGACAATTACCATGTATTCCCCTTCCCAAACCCCTGTCAAATTTTCTACATGCTAAGCACTTTGGTTGCTTCTGTAGATCCTTATGGGCCAATAAGTTGAGAAACTTCTCCAACATGGTCACTTCTTTCTGGACACTCTATAGTTTATCAATATCCATCCCAAAATGTAGAACTGTAGAACTACATCTGCCTTCTTCATGGAAAGTTTGTGAGAAGGAGAACAGGATCAGGGTAATCATTTGAGCTGAAGAATAAGCATGAGTTGTAAAAGTCATTTAAATGGATTGTAAAGAAAGTCAGATATTTAATTTGTGGAAGAAATATTTAGATCATCTTGCGAAAGAAGAGAAGGGTTCTAAGTTGAAGGAGACAAAAGGTTAGAGCTACAGGAGGAGAAGAACTTGCAGTAAAGAGAAAGAAAAACACCTCAAAGAGAACAACAATTTGAGCAGAAGGGTATGAGAGGGAAAAATTAGAGAGAGAAGAACGGGAGGTAGAGGACATAAGGAATATGAAGAAGAGAAAGAGAAGAACAAAAGGAGAAGGTAATTGGGAAGAAAATGTAAGAGTTAACAAGGGATAGGAAAGAGATTTGAAGTTGCCTGTCAAGGAATTTTAAAAGATTCTACAAAGTAAAGAGCATTGTATAGAGTTGAAGGCACCCGGAAGCAGTTGGACACAGAAATCTTATGGGCTACTAGCAAGAAAAATAAGAAGTGGGCATCGCACTTCCAATAGGTACAAAAAGCAGAAAGAGACTTCAATGGCTTACACTGAGTATCATATGTTTATTTTTGCTATGGCCAAGTGACTGCTAGCTATACTCACAGTGCAGGCTGGTTTCCCTGCTTGAAAAGAATTTGGGAGTTGAGGAAGGCTTCTCTACTCCATGTTATTGGCAAGAATGAAGTATTACTTTTTTTAAGTGGAAGGAGGAAAGTAGAAAGTAGTTTGGCAGAAACTATCTATAGAACAACATTATACACCATTATCCAAGGTAAACTCTAAATGGGTATATGATTTGTACATAAAGAAATACATCATAAACAAATTTAGAGGAGCAAACAAGAAATGAACTTTCAGATCAATAAATAAGGGGAAAGTTCATGACCAAACAAAGGATAGAAAAGATAAACAATTTTGATTATATAAAAATTTTAAAAGTTTTTGAGTAAACAAAACCAAATATAGCTAAAAATTAGAAGGGAAATGGAAAAGTGGGAACAAAAACTACAGAATTTTAAATTAACTTCTCATTTCCAAACTATATAAAGAATGGACACAAATACCATTTCCTAATTGATAAATGGGCAAAGGCTATGAATAGGCAGTATTTTAAAGAAGAAATCCGAGCTATCAATAATCATATATTTACATATTCTAGAACTCATGAATAATTAGAGAAACATAAATTAAAACAGCTAAGAGGTTTCACTGTAAACCCATTTGATGGGCAAAGTTCATAAAATAAGTTTTGGAGGGCAACTAGAGAAATGGGAACATTATTACACTGTTAGTAGAGCTGTGACTAGATCAATCATTCTAAAAATAATTTAGTACTATATGCTAAAAATCTAACCTGTGTATAAACCTTTGATTGTTGATACCACTACTAAACCTATTCTCCAAAGAAGTCAAAGAAAGAAGAAAAAGCCCATGTGTTCAAAAATATTTATAATAGTTCTTTTTAGCAGTGGAAAAAAGCTTGAAACTGAGGGAGCGCCCATCAAGTAGGGATACGACTGAACTAATTGTGTTACATGAATGCAATGAATAATATTGTGCTATAAGAAATGATGGATGTAGTTTCAGAAAATTCTTGGGGAGATTTATATCAACTGCCTCAGAGTGAAGTGATTAGAACTAAGGGAAATATTTGTACAATTAAAATAACATTGTAAAGACCAACAACCCTGAAAGATATAAGAACTCTGATTAATACAATGATCAACCTGTCAAAGGATATGAACAGGCAGTTTTCAGAGGAAGAAATTAAAGCTGTCTATAGTAATATGAAAAAAATGCCCTAAATCACTATTGATTAGAGAGATACAAATCAAAACAACTCTGAGATACCACATCATACCTATCAGTTTGGCTAACGTGACAAAATAGGGAAATGATAAATGTTGGAGAAGATGTGGGAAAGTTGAAACACTAATTCTTTGTTGGTGGAGGTATGAACTGATCCAACCATTCTGGAAAGCAATTTGAAACTATACCCAAAGGGCTATAAAAATGTGCATACCCTTTCACCCAGCAATACCAGTTCTAGGGCTGCATCCCAAAGAGATCATAAAAATTGGAAAGGAACCCACATGTAAACTCTTTTTGTGGTGGTCAAGAACTGGAGATTTAAAGGGATGTCCATAAATTGGGGAATGGCTGAACAAATTGTGGTATATGAATGTAATGGAATACTATTTGATATAAGAAATGATGAACAAGCAGGCTTCAGAAAAACCTGGAAAAACTGATATGAACTGATGCTGAGTGAAGTGAGTAGAACCAGAATGTTGTACACAGTTATAGCCATGGTGTACAATGACTGACTTTAATAGACTTAGACCCTCTCAGCAATGCAGGGTCCTAAAATTATTCCAAAGGACTCGTGATGGACAATGTCACCTACATCCAGAGAAAGAACTATGAAGTTTAAATTCAGAGTAAAGCAGACTATTTTCTTTTTGCTGTTTTTTTTCTTTCTCATGGTTCCTCCCATTCATTTTAATTCTTCTAAACAACACGACTAATCCAAAAATATGTTTAATGGGAATGTGTATGATGTAGAGCCTATGTCAGATTGTAAGCTATCTTGGGGAAGGGGGAGGGGAAGAAGGGAGAGAGAACTTAAAACTTATGGAAGCGAATGTTGAAAACTAAAAATAAACTTATAAAAACAAAACAAAACAAAACAAACACCAATGATCAACCATGATTCTAAAGGACCAATGATGATATTTTCCACCAACCTCCTGAAGAAGTATTAGACTTTGAATGAAGATATGTATACACACATGTTTATGTACATATATAAAATATATATATTACACAAGGACAAAGAAGGAATTCCTTTTGATTGGCTGTGCATATTTTTAAGGGATTTTATTTTTGTTTTTATTTTTCTGAAGGGAGTAAGGGGGAGGGAGAAAAATAGACTTGTTAATTGAAAAATTAAAATTATTTTTTAAATGGAAGAGAGGCCCAAATATAACAATAAAGAAGAAAAAGTAATGAACTGAAGAGTCAGCTTCTGAAAAGGCAAGTTAATTCAGAATGGAACCAAAACTAATATTTGGTGACCTATGATCTCAGAAAGCAATTTAGTGGTATAGAGGAGGTGACTTTCCTTCCTCCTACAGAACACAATGGAGGCAACAGTCCCCTCCCCACTCTCTCTTCTACCCAGTGTTGCCAGTCCCCACCTCAAGGATCCTATGGTCTTCATATCCCTCTACTGCCTTCTGAAGTATCCCTCTGATGGCTGACCTGGGGATCCATCTCACAGCTGAATAGCAGGAATCAGAGCTTAGTTTAGAGTGAAGAAGAGGATGAGTAACAGAGATGGTCCATACCAGTTGCTGCCATTCCTTCTAATGCTAAATTGTTGCTCATTTATAAATTGAAGAGTAATAATAAATACTTGTACTACCTATATCTGATGCTGATTAGAGGGAATGAAAGTGCTTTGTAAATTGTAAAATGATATACAAACATAGGCTTAACATAAGAACCAAATGTGAAATAGCTGGAACCCCAGATCCATTTCCAGACAACACCACAGGAAATAACAACCCATGCTTATATTGCTCTTTGCAAAGGGCTTTGAATACACTACCTAATTTGATAGAAAAATATATATAATTTAGAGGCTACTAGAAAAAGATCTGCCTAGTTCAGGGGTCAATCATCTAGTTTAACCCATTCGTTACAATGATGAAGACACAGAGGCCTGAAGTCATGATTTGACCTCTTTACAATTATGTTTAGCTAAGGCATTGGGCATAGACTCAGGATACCCAAGTCTATCTAGATATGATTCTGACATTTTAAATGACCCCAAACCCAAACAAATGTGCCTGTCACAAGCTGTCTGGTGCTTTGGTTGTTTTTTTCCCTTGTTAAATTCCCTCCTAAATGACAAGCAGGAGTAGGTCCTTGCATGCCACTCAATGAATGTTTTTTTGATGCACAAAAGTGGGTGAATGATCAAATAGTATGAAAGCAGATAGTAATTTTTAAATAAACTTAATTTTTTTAAATGAGAAATTGAAGTTGAGAGTTAACTAGTACTAATCATCCATTGTACTATAATGTAGAATGGAACTGTGGCTTTTATTGGTCTTTTTGTGTAAAGTAACAGAAAATATTCAATGAAATGGAACTATCTCCTCTTCCTCCAGAGTTAGAGGAGTTTGGTATAACTCAATGCTTTCTTCTTTTTCTTTCTTTCAGCAGGTTCAAAATTGTGTTCATTTCTAAGGCACTGGGGCATGGGGAAAGAAAATTGTACCTGGGACAATGAATAATGAGAATTTAGAATGGGCTTGTTAGAAAAATTGTTCACTTTGGTACTTAAAGGTCTATTATTTGGTGCAAGTCACTGCCTCTACCAGCTCTGAAGAAAATTTCTTGACTAATTACTAGATGATAGTCTTTGAAAGTTTTTGTTTTTTCCCTCTTGGCTCTGTGACTTAATTGATATAGGGAATTTTCAATGGGGAAACTTCCTCTACTGATGTGGATCAATACCTTTTGGGCAACTTATATTCTTAGAATAGAGATTTTAGCCTTTTCTGTACCATGGGCTACCTTGGCAGTCTAGTGAAGTTTATGGGTCTCTTTTTCAGAATAATGTTGAAAGCATAAAAAAAATACAAAGGAAAACAAAGACAAGTGAAAACAAGCATCTATTTTTCCCATCTGATTTTACTATCCCCTTCCTCAAATCTGACCATGGACTCATTGAGGGGTTTATAGACCCAAAGTCAAGAACCTTTGTCTTAGAGCTGGATCCCGAATGGTAAGGAGAGCAAGAAGTATTGTGAGCTCCCCTCATTGTACACAAAATTCATTCAAATATGTCTATAAAATGCAACAAACTGATGGGGAAATCCAAGAAAAATATAGGCAATGAGTGATTTTTCCAGTCCAAGTTAGCCTAGACAAACAGAGAGATCTGGAGTCACTGGGGACATAAGCCAAGAGTGATAGTGCAGAAGCATTTCAGTGCCCAGGGACTAAAAGTAGACAGAGACTGTAAACTGGAACAAGAAAGGTCCCAGACCTGTGTTGGGCACCTTGACTTCATGCAGCGTACTAGAACAGGAGCCCACTGTGAACTCTGTTGCTTAGTTATCCAGTCCTGTAGGGCAAGAAATAAGGAGCAGGGTGTGTATTCAGTGGTAGCATCTGGGGTAAGAAATGGTCCTGAGCCCTAGACTATGTGCTGATCTAAGAACAAGCTCAAAAACAAGCAATAATTGTGTGACTCTGACTCAGGAGCAATAAACTTAAGTATAATCCTACAGGGGCAAAATAGATTTTTAATGAAATAGAGATTTGCAAAAATTGCTGAAGAGCAGAGCTGTGTAGAATCTTTGAAGTGCAGACACTGGTGTCAAGAGAAATGTAAAAAGGTAAACATAAATGAATAATAAGTGACCAAAAAAAGGACAAACTATTTACATTCTAATATGATAACATGATTCATGTGTCTCCCAAAATGCTATTATCGTTGGAAGGTGTAGAAGGAATCTCATTAGAAAGAAGGCTTAGGAGTAGTGTATTGATGATCTCAAAATTAGAATGGAGCTTCTAGGTCAAGTGGCCAACAAGATGGAGGACTAGACATTTGCTCTTGACCTGTGACTTCTCAAATTTATTATGTTCTAAAATTATGTACCAAAGATAAAGCAACTTCAGATCTCTCTGTGGTATGAGACATCTCGAATTCAAAACAAGGCTTAAAAGAAAAATCAACTGATACATATCCTAAGCTCACTTCCCATCCTACCAGCCATATAAAATGAGCTGGGGAGGTAATGGTGAAGGGCTCCAGTGTCTTTGCCCAGAAAACCCTTAGTAGGGTCACAAAGAGTCAGGCACAACTGAAATGACTGAACAGCAACTAATTTTCAGTGATTAGAGCTGCTCAAGTGGCCCCATTTGTAGAAAAGTCAGAGAGGTAAGGGTTACACCTGGAATAATAATAATAGTAGCTATTATTTTTAAAGCACCTACTATGTGCCAGGGACCATGCCAAGCTCTTACAATGATCTCACTCAGTCCTCACAACAACCCTGCGAGGGAGGTACCATTATCACCATTTTATAGATGAGAAAACTGAAGTGAATAGCAGGAGTTGAGCGACTTTTCCAGGATCACACTGAGTGTCTGCAGTTAGATTTGAACTCAGATTCTCCTGACTCTAAACTCAGGTTTCTATCCACTATGCCACCTAAATGCAGAATGGAATGCATGGAAAGGATGCTTTTTGTTGCCATTGTTCAATTACATCCTGCTCTTTGTGATCCCATGGACCATGCTGTTCATGGGGTTTTCTTGGTAAAGATACTGGAGTGGTTTTCTTCTCCAGTGGATTAAAACAGACAGAGATTAAGTGACTTGCCCGGTATCACACAGCAAGTATTTGAGGCTGGATATGAACTCAATCCTTCCTGACTCCAGGCCCAGCTTTCTATCCACTGAGCCACCCAGCTGCCTCCAAAAAAGATGCTAACCTTTCCAAATAAGGGCTAGCAGATTGGCCATCATGAATATCACTGGTCACTGCTTTTATAGTGGAACTCCTCTATTTTCATGAAGTGACAAGGAGAGAAGAGATGCATTCTCTGAATGGAATCCTGGGTTTTGCAGACATTACAGTATTAAAGTGGCATCAATTTTGCAGGCTTGTCTTCTTGTAGAAATAAAGATTCCAAAGCAGGGGTGGGGAACCTGAGGCCTTGAGATCACTTGTGGTCCTCTAGGTCCTCGAGTGCAGCCCTTTGACCAAACTCAAGCTTGAAGGGCCACATTTGAGGGCCTAGAGGGCCACATGTGGCAGGTTCCCCACCTCTGTCCCAAATGCTCACATGTAGCTAGTAGGCAATGTTCTATTTTTTTACTTAATGCAGTACAACAAGCACTCAAGTACTTTTTATATGTAAGCACCAGGCTTAACCCTGTGAGCCACCAGCCAAAAGGACTTGGGGTGGGATCAAGTCTTGGATGGGGAGGCTTGCAGAGTGGAACTCTTACCCCTTCTAATGGGTCTGAACAATCTTTAATGCTCTTTTCATGTCTTTGAGCAAGAGGGTCATGGAGGTGGATGCTGAGAGGAGGTGAGAGGCTAACTTTATGGATGAACCTGACCAGGGTTCTCTTAGCTCAGTTTTAGACTATGTGTTGCAAACTCTTGAGTGTTAGGTTTTCAATTACTTGAAACCCAAAGGCTAAATATGAAAGAAGGCTCAAATTTCTCCATAGGCAGTTCCTTGTTTACCATGACCTCTCCCAATACTTCCTGCTATGAAAAGCTATTTTTATTTAACAAGAAAGTGGTTACTACACTCATCTAATGCACACATATAATTCTGGGTTTCTGTCAGGATTGGAGGTGGTGAGTGGAGAAACTCTTGCTTAAAGTTGACTTGAGCAAGGAAGATTTGGAACAAGAGTAGCTAGGTATAGCAGAATGATGAAACATAGGGTGAATGTACAAAAAGCCAGCTCCATTTCATAGTTACTTTACTTCAGGTAACCAGGTTTCAGACCTGTTGTTCACACTTTAGATTAACCACGGATAACCACATTCATTTATAAAGATCCCTAAATGACTGTTATTTCCTGCTTTCAAGGGCAGGTCACAATGTCTTCACTTCAGAATATGCCTCATTAACCATTGGTTGTCTGCTTCTTGCTG
>JAQQSW010012851.1:0-12443 GCA_028646575.1 Pseudocheirus occidentalis
TCTTACAGTGGGATCAATGTTCTGGGCTGGGGGGTTGGGACAAAAAGGGGAGAAAATTTGTAATTCAAAACCTTGTGGAAATGAATGATGTAACCAAGTAAATAAATTAAAATTATTAAAAATAAAATACAATAAAATAAAATGAAATGAGGTCTGGAGCACATGGCTTAGATCACTTAAACCTGATCAAGAGACATCAATTTCTATATCACTTGCCCTAAAGATAGAGAGGAATCAACAGTTTCCCTGACCTGTCTTGGGCAGTCCAATGATAGAATCATTTAGATTAGATGTTAAAGTCCGTTGGAAAGAGTGAACTTGGAAAGAAAGGGAGAAGGGAAGCTTTGAGTTTCCGAGATAATGATTACTAAGAAAAATCATTTTTCACAAATGTTACCTTCAACAATGCTAACAACAGAACTGCCGCTAAACTCTAAAATCTGAATCAGTGTTGTGATTCAGTCATGCCTAACTCTTCATAATCCCATTTGGGGATTGTGATATTGGGGTGGCTTGCCATTTCCTTCTCCAGTACATTTTATAGATGAGGAAACTGAGGGAAACAGTGACAAATGAGTTGCCCATGGGAACATAGCTAGTGAATTTCTGAGTCTAGATTTTAACTCAGGAAGAGGCTCAATCAGGAACTCAGGAAAAGTCCCAGGAAGAGTCTCAAAGAGAGGGTGAGTGCTCAATCCACTGCTGTACCAATAACTGTAGAATGGACTATATAAATGTTGACTAACTCATGCAGATTTTTGAACCAAGTTCATTCTAAGAAAATCCTGTTTTACAAAGCAGTCTCCTAGTAAAATTCACAACTGTCTGAAAGAGATTATTCTAATCATAGGGAAAAAGAGAAGTGGATTAAAACACCACACACAAACACACACACACACTCTCACACACACACACACACACACTCTCACACACACACACACACACACACACACACACACACATACACACACTGCTTCCATTACGACACACATCAAATAGTGGGTTTATGCCAAAGTCTATCACTTCAAAGTTAATCTGACTATGGGGCAAGGGACAGTCATATTTAGGAAGAAATAATATTATGATCTCTATGAGTATTAGAATGAATCATGGAAATATAAAAATTTTGCACTATTTTGCCAACTATGATTTATGCTCGTTAAATAGTATTAAAAAACTGATCAAGAGTATAAATGATAGGAAAATATTAGAAATGTCTCATATTAAGAAAAAAAACAACACAGAGATAGTCTAAATGTTACATTTTTACACTTTGGGAAATTGAAAAAAAAGAAAGAAAAGAAAGATCTTCATTGAAATTGATGATTTCTCCACAGAGAACCTATAGACAAGAATTTCAGAAGATTAGAAGGCATGAAGTTAGAATCTTTATCAGTGAAATGGATGCAATCATTGGAACAATTGTTGAATGAACAATTTGATAAGTATAGGAAGTCACCAATTAATGCATATTTTATGAAAACTCTAATCAATGTACATGAGCTTTTCATAGAATTAAACTGTATATCTTTCAGAATTTTATATGAGAAACCACCAAATATTAAAGTTAATGAATAGTATGTGGAGTTCGGAAAAATGGAATCAGCTAATTTACTAAGCAGTACTTTTCTACTCACAATAGTTGTTCACAGAGAGGTCTATGACATCTAGTTAGAGTTGTGTTATATAATACTCCTGCACTTAATAGGAAGCTAGAATATATTTATTATTCCAAAATATTTTTACCTTTTATAGAAAAAATCATGAAAATATTTCTTTGAATCAACTTTCTCACTTCATATTACCTCTTTCTTTTGCTTTGACTTGTTTTTTAATTTTATTTTTAAAAACTTTTCTTTACTTTTAGTTTACATCATTGATTTCCATGAGATTTTGAGTTACAAATTTTCTCCCCATCTTTCTCCTACACACAATCACAAAACACTGATCCCACTGTATACCCCCTTCCCCAATATGCTCTCTCCTATATTCTCCCCATCTCCCCTCTGACTTTCTGTTAGGGCAAGATGGATCCCCTTATCCCAGTAACTGTATATCTTATTTCCAAGTTGCATGAAAATAATAATAATGATAATTATATATATTACATATATACATGTATACACACGCACGCATGCACACACACTCATACACACACACACACACACACCAATTATTGGTACAGCACTGGATTGAGCACTCACCCTCTCTTTGAGACTCTTTCTGAGACTCTCCCTGAGTTCCTGATTGAGACTCTTCCTGAGTTAAAATCTAGACTCAGAAATTCACTAGCTAAGTTCCCATGGGCAAGTCATTGGTCACTGTTTCCCTCAGTTTCCTCATCTATAAAATGTACTGGAGAAGGAAATGGCAAACTACCTCACTAGATAGATATACGTATACACACACACATATATGTATACACGCACATATCTATATCTATATCTATATCTATCTATCTATCTATAAACATTTGATTTTAGAACTTTAAATTCTAGATTCTTTCCCTTCCTCCCTTGTCACCCACCTCTACTGGAAAGACAAGCAATTCAATACAGGCCATACATGTGTAGTTACACAAAACATCTCCAAAATGGACATATTGTGAAAGCCTGACTATATTTCCCTCCTTCCTATTTCACCCACCACTTGTTCTATTCTCTACTTTGTCCCTGTCCCTTTATGGAAGTGTTTGCTTCTAACCACCCTTCATGCCAACTTTCCCTCCCCTCCATCCTCCCCCCTCTCATCCCCTTCCCCCTTACTCTCCTGTAGGCCAAGATACCCAGTTTAAAGTGTATATCATTCCTTCCCTAAGCAAAATTCATTGAGAGTAAGATTAATGAAAAAAACGGAACTGAATAGAAAATTTGACCTTCAAATACAAGAAGTATGAGAAGGCAAAAGAAATTCACAAAGAAATGATCAAAGCTGAACTATTTGCACGCCAGCATAGAAAAATGACAATTGTAACTTATTAAACTTTTCTCAGTATGAGGATAGGTGAAGTGAATACAAATGTATATGTATATATATGAACACATATGTCTATATAGGAGGGTTTATATATGCATATGAACACATATCTGAGTATGTGTATTTTTCTATTCAGTTCTGGTTTTTTCATCAAGAATGTTTGAAAGTGCTCCACCTCATTGAATGACCATATTTTCCCCTGGAACATTATACTCAATTTTGCTGGGTACGTGATTCTTGGTTTTAATCCTAGCTCCCTTGATCTCCAGAATATCATATTCTAGGCCCTTCAATCCCTTAATATAGAACTGCTAGATCCTGGGTTATCTCTCCCTACCAAACTTGATCTACCTTATGCTAAATAGTGAATTCTCATCTTCTAAATTAAATGGCCCCTTCTGGGCTCTCATTTCTATCCTTTTTTTTTTCTTTACAAGCTGGCAGTTCCTACTCAGTTCTTCTTTGTTGGATTGCAATTCTTCTCTTGCTTTAGGCATCTCTGAAGTCATTGTTAAGGAACCATTTCTCTTTTTTTCCCTCTAAAGTATATTCTTTGTTGATTTTATCACATCTTATGATCTAATAATTTCTATTACGATGACTTCAACATTCATATGATTGTCAGCTATAGCTCTACTTTGTCAATAGCTTCCTAGACAAATATAATTTCATTGCAATTTTTTTTCTGAGATTTCTATGAATAACTCTATTTTCATTTCTGAGCTTCATTCTATATCATCAATTTGGGTGGATATTCCAAAATGTACATCCTATAGGTATCTCAGGCTCAACATCAAAAAGTATGTTCTTCTTACTTCCCCTCTTCCCCCTTAAATCAGAAAACCAATTGATACACATTTACTAGCCTATCCCTGATTGGACAAAATAATGACTGATAACAGTTAAAGATCAATGAAAAACAGGGCTATTTCCACTGAGGTTATAGATTATGGTAAGAGCTTGATCAGAAATAATAAGTTTGTAGATTTTTTGAGATGAAAGTGATAGCACAATCATTGGGTCACCCTCTACTTTTGAAGTCAAAGGAACTGAAGTCCAGGGGAATGAAGTAAATTGCCCATTCAACCAACTAGTCAATATGTGAGGTTGGATTCATACCTAGATCTTCCTTCACAAAAGTCCCATATTATATTTACTCTATCCATTGTATCAAAAGCTTGCATTTCACTCTTTTTATTATTTAATATTCATTTTATAAATAGAATATTTAAAATAAGTAGGTGGTTTCTTTGTAGTTTTTTTAAAGTACAATTGGAAGGAAAAGAATAGTAAATGAGACTTCTCAAATGAGGTAATAACGCATATTGGAAATCAAGTTATTCAAGCCGTTAGGTCATAAAAAAACAAAGGGCATGGGTGCTAGTTGGCACAGGGAATAGACTGTTAGGCCTGAAGTCAGGTAGAATGGAGTTCAAATCTGTTTTCAGACACTTATTGGCTTTGTGACCATGGGCAAGCCTCTTGACCCTAATTGCCTCAATTTCCTCATCTGTAAAATGATCTGGAGAAAGAAATGGTGAAACACTTCTGTATCTTTGCCAAGAAAACCCAAAAATGGGATCACAAAGAGTGGGACCCAACTGAAATGACTGAACACCAACAGCCAAGGACAACAATCGACCTGCTAGTAGCTTATGTTAATTGCTTCTCAAGGGAATAAAAGTCAATAAATAGCTTCACAATTACTATGATGGGTAGTATAAACCTATAAAGTGAAATGAAACCCCACAGAGTTGTATAGCATCTCTTAGATTCATCACTTCTTCATTTCCACTGCCTTCAACCTGTTCTTTTATGCTTTTATCTGGATAGCAAGTCTGTTTTTTAATCTTACATAAATTTATCTCTCAATTCTTCAGCTGGCTTTTATTAAGTATAAGCTATGTGCCGCATATTGTGTTCAACACTAAAAGACAAAGAAAGGCAAAAAACAGCCCTACTCTGCAGTCACTTACAGTCTAATGTCATCTTTCCATTTTTTTACTTGAAGGTGATATTTGTTCATCCTTCCCAAAGCGTGTAATATCATCATGATCATCATGGTGAATTTTAGGAATTTCAAAGCAAAATTGGTTTACAGATTAAGCTTATGAGGATGCCACAGACTGTGAGGTATTCAGAACTAACATGTCTGGTGTGGTGACTTGTCAATACCTTTTCAGGGCTACTCATCCAGTTTTGACGTCTACCTAATTCACCCAGCTTTCACCTGTGGCTCCAAGAAGTATTAACATGCAAAGTGGTCACTCTCCAACAAAATATATGGATAAACAGGTTGATGGTAACTGACAGACCTCTCAGTGAGTGTGTAGGTGTGGGGGGATGTATAGCCTAAGCATGTGAAGACTTTTGCTAGTTGAATGTGGCAGAAGATAACAATTTGGTCCAATGTTAGGTAGCTTAAGTAAGCTCTGTGGAGAACTTGAGCTTGATCAGGGATCAACTTGGGTGTTCCACTGTATCTGGGGCCATCACCAGTTTTCTTGACTTTTATCCTGCCACTGGACTTTTAATGACTTAGGAAGAGAGAGTAAAGTTGAAACTTTGAGCAACTCTGCCTCGTCTAACTTAATTTTCACAAAAATCAAGACATCACCCATGATTTCATTGGTCCTCTGAAAATGAAGGGTAAAAACCAAGTAGGATATCATAGTAAACCTGCGATGACAGATGTGTGTGTGTAAGTTTCTAAGATGCTATTTTGGTTTTAAAAACAGCCAATCAATCCAACAAAAAATTGTAAGACACCTGAAATATGCCAGGTGATAGGGTTATAATAAAAATCCAGTTTTCACAGATGAACTGGATACAAAATCTGGATTTTGAGAAGAACCATCTCTGTTCAAATCTTGGTTTCAGTCATTACTAAGTAGGGTTCCTGGGATCTATTGTTTCTGTATTCATGTTATTTAAACTTTTCTTTTTTTTTCTTTTTTGGGGTATTCATATTGAACTTATATCTAATCTGACTGGATATAGTTGATGTTAAGGGGACCATTACACACTGAAATCATACTAAGTTTGTTTTGAAAGGTGTCAGTTGGGTACCTAACTATATTCAGTGACTTCCTGTTTTCTTCTTGAGATAGAAAATAAATTGAGGCATAGAAATGTTAAATGGTTTCCCAGATGTTATAAGGGGGAGAACCCTCAGGATTTCTAGAAATTTTTTCTGCCTTTTAGCTAAACTCTAGTTATGTCTACTGTCCCCTCAAATTAGTGTGTGAGGTCATGGATATCAGAGACTATTTTTTATTAGCATTTCTTATCTTTTAGCATGGTACTTTGTACATAGTAAATAAGCATTTTCCATTTACTAAGTGTTTTATCACACATTCATTAGTGTGTCCCACAGAAAGAGCATAGGCTTGGCATAACAGTGCATTTAATAAATATTTTTAAGTAATAAATGTACAGGTGCCTGTGAGCTGTCCTTGGTTCATTCACCATGCAAGTGATGTTTCTGGTTCTGTAATTTTCTCCATGTGCCATTCAACTAATACACATTTAAACTTCTCACATTAATTAGTTCACCATTAATTCTACTACCTGTGTTTGTTAGTTAGATACTTTACTATTTAGTTTCTAAGTTTTTATTCATTGTGCTTCTTAAATATATAACTTCTTTTGCCTCTCTTTTGTTAAATTTAGCATATAACAACAAAACCCCCTCTCTGCTTCTGTCTCTAGGGCCTGTTTAAAGTTGTTATTTCTCACAACTGTACCCCCCTTCTCTATATATACTCATTGGCATGGAGCTAACGAGTATGGGAAAAATAGATTGAATGCCATAGAGGAGGGGTTGAGCAACATTTCACTCTTTGATTAGTCAAAAATATGAACACTGAAAAAGATAACCATAAAACAGTGCATAGCAGGAAATAGATGGGAGAATAGATGGGAGAAAGAAAACCAAACTGAACAGTATAAGAAGGCAAAAAGGGTATGAACACTTCAGGTTGTGATAACCTTCAAGAACCAAAAAGAAGATGCTATATTTAATCTCATTTTATTCAATATCTCATTCTTTTTTGACTGAATTCCTTGAGGTCTTCCATAATAGGTGATTTTGCTTCCTTTCTTCTCACTCTTCTTTGGTCTTTGAAAACGGGCCTCTGTCACCATCATTCAGACAAAAGTACTCTTTTCAAGGTAACCAGTAATGTCTTAATTGTCAAATTAGCCTATTAATTGCCAAATACTCTTTTCCCCCCAATCTTCATTCTCTTGACCACTCTGTAGATCCTGACACTGTTGATTATCCTTTTCTCTCTGATCTCTTTTTCTCTAGGTTTCCAAGGCACTGCTGCCTTCTGGTTCTCCTCCTACCTGTCTAATCATTCCTCCCTCTCCTTGGCTGCATTTTCATCTAGGTCATGCCACCTGCTCATGGAGATCTGTCAAGGGTTTCTCCAGGTTCTCTTCTCTTTTCCCTTTTTACTATTTACTTGGTGGTCTGATGAACTCTCATGAATTCAATATCATCATAGTTTAGATGATTCTCAAATATACTGTCAAACCCTAACACCTCTGCAGACCTTTAGTCTCACATAACTATTAAACATTTTAAACTGATATTCTGTAAAATATTAAACTACACATATCCAGATTTGAATTTTTCTTCTTCCCTCCACCAAAACCTTTCTCCATCCTAATTTCCCTATTACTGTTGAGGTTACTGCCATCATCCAAGTTACCCAGGTTCACAGCCAAAGAGTGTCATCCTCAGTTTTCCATTTTCTTTCACCCCTCCCCTCTTCCCATATAAAATCAATTGAACTACCTTTCATTTTACACCTAGTCATCTTCATAACTTCCATATTCCTAGTAAAGATTATATTTTCCTCCTAGTCTCTTGTGTTTACAACTTCCGAGCTGCCAAGTCTTATTGATTCTATCAGTGAAACATTTTTCTTAGCCATTGTATTTTCAGCACTTATATAGATACCACCCTAGTTCAAGATCTTATCACCACTTACTTTGATTACTGTTATAAAGTACTAAACTATCTTCTCATCAGTTTCTATACTCTCAAACTCATACTTAAAGTAGTAGCCAAATTGATATTTCTATAATATAGGTCTGACCAGTTCACCTCATTCTTCAACAACATCCATTGACTCCTGTTGAACCCAGGGGGGAAAAAATCAAATATTTCTTTTAGGGGATAAAATGGGTTTGAGTTGTGGAAAAGGGTATTTATTTGAGGGCTTTCATATTTTTTTTAAATCTAGTCTTTCTGTTCCAGCTTATTGTACAGATAATGATAGCTCAGGTTCAGTAATTTCATTCTCTCTCCATCCTCAAACAACAAATTCCATTGGTTCCTATTATGTCTAGAATTGAATATAGGATGTTCTCTTTGGCTTTTAGTGCCATTAAAAATCTGTTCCATTGTTACCTTTTAAGTTGTCTTATATCTTATTTCCCCTCTCTGCTGCCTCACTTTGTTGAAATAGTCAATGATAGAGATAGTTACAACATAATATTTAATCATATTGACAGGTACTATCACTGTCAAAACTTATTGGGGTATTTATAAATATTAGTGAGAGGAAAGAATGCCAGAAAAATATACAGAAAACATATGTGGTGGCTAGTTGTTTGTATTTGTTTTCTTTTGTTTTTCTTTGAGGATAAAGAGAGTAAATGGAAAGGGAAAGCATTTAAGCACACATAAAGGAATATGTGAAATAATAATCATCCCAAGAAATTGTTCTGGTTTGGAATTGTAAACCCAATATCCATCATATAATTTACCTGCTTTCTACCCCCCAAATGGTTCTTTTCACACAACTTACTCATTTAGGAGTAGGATATGAGTCAACATTAAAGAGAACTAGTGGGGTTTTAACACAAATGGATCTAATCAGTATAATGTAAAGATATCATTACTAGCATAGTTGCCTATAGAGTAACTTGCTTTTTTTTTCATGTAGACTCAGGTTCCAAAATTAAAATTTGTATTCCCCAACCACCCCCAACAAAATTAATCAATCAGTGGATCAAATATTTGAAAATGTTGTGAAATAAAGTTGATTTGTTAACCTGAACAAATGTTAGTCACCTGAATAGTAATATTCAATTTATTTGTTCTTTGATTTTATCATAAACAAACAAACAAACAAATGATGGTCTTTTCCTTTCCTCCTTTTTTCCCCCATCTCTACATAAGGAAGGAGGATTTGGTGGAAAATTTTTAACATTGAATTCAGTATATTAAAAGTGATCTGACTGTAGACAGAATTATACTTCTCCAGTATAATTTTTTCTGAAAAAACCAAACATATGTCCACATCGTATCTATATTAATAACTTCATATTTGATTCAGTTATATATTTGAAAGTCTAAGTATAGTTCTCCCACTGAATGACAAATTCTTGATGGACTAAGAATAACTGAAATTATCCTTTTCTTTTTTGCTGATAATATGATTTAACTAGAGAATCCTATAAAGGAAATGAAATTAATTGAAATAATGATTTGAGTAAAGTTTTGTGATATAAAAATAAATCCTCAGAAAGCATCAACATAGTTTTACATTGTCATCAAACACAGCAAATATTAAAAAAGAGAGATTCACTTGAAATATATATATATTGTGTAAACTAATTAAGAAACTGCCTACTCTGACATACACAAGAAATTATATTAATAACAGCTAAAATTTGTACAGTGCTTTAAGATATGCAAACCACTTTACAAATATGATCATATTTGATTTTCATGCCAGTCCTGGGAAGTAGAAGTAATTATCATCAATATTATAGATGATAAATTATAGATGAGGAATTACAGATGAGGAAATTGAGGTTATGCAACTTGCCCAATATAGCATTGCTAGTTAACTGTTATGATCCTGGACTTGAACTCATACTTTTCCACTTTGAGATCCAGTGCTTTATTTAGTGTGTCCTCTAGCTGCATCACCTTTAAGAATGTAACTACATTTTGTAAGGAAATAAAAGCCCATCCAAATGATTGGAAAACATATTCTTTGCTTATGGATGGGGGAAGGCACATGGAGCCAAAACATTAGAGTTGTAAGAAGAAGGATAGGTGAGATGCTATGCCTCCTCCCCCCCCCAAAAAAAAACCTCCAAGAAAATCTAGAAAATGTAACAGCTCAAACCCTGGTGGGGAAATTCAGAAGTTGTCTCAGTGCATCATTTGTTTAGCTCGTCTTCACACAGGGAGGCAAATAGAGGTATTCTAATTTTGCAGATGGTTTGGGACAGAATGAGCCAGGAGCTGCCTTACAAGAAGAAATATAGCAATTAGGTAGAGAATTTAAATAGCACAACACTATCAGACCCATGTCGGGGTACAATGACTTCATGTGTCAACTGAACACCATGTCACCCACTAATCAATTCTAGGTTACAGATCTAGGTTACAGATCTCACCCCCATCCATAAGAAAGAAACATGCACAAGTGGGGAGTGGTCTGTGTAGGGAGATTTTAAGAGGTGTAACATTTTTCCTATGTACCCTAAACAGAATGTTCATAAGAAGAAAGCAATGGTATGGTTCACGTACCAGGGGCAGATTGAATTCTCAGTTCCAGCATATAGCCTGCTCTATAGAGGAATGACCAGGGCAGGAGTCCCTAACCAAAGGGGAGCCTACAGTTCCATGATTCAATCAACAGAATTTTTGTGCGTGGATGATAGGAGATTCTAGCAGCACCTACTGTTGCTCAGGTCAAAACTCAGGTCAAGAATTGTAGATATCAGAGCAGAACTCAAAAAAGGAGAGGTCAAATGAGACTTTCCTCCAAATGAAAACATTTTGAGAATACTGAAAATCTGTAGGTACTCAGTCTATCCATGAGATCCTGGAATATCAATACTCAATACCCTCCAAAAGCAGATGTTAGAGCAGCCTCAATCTATGCCAGAGCCCAACCTGAAAGTCAGGAAATTGACTGGAAAAACATGCAAGCAACAATAAACATGCAAGCCCATTTAAAAGAGCTATAATATGAGCAAGGAAGCTCAAGACAAAAGAACTCAGAAGAATAAAATGATGTTAAAACATCTACAAAGTTTCAGAGAAAAACAGAGTTTGTATACAAATCTGACAAAAATTCCGGGAAGCAATAATTACATAAATGTTTAACTTTGTTTTTTAATAGTTAAAATGAGGATGATTGAGGAAAATAAATGGAGAAGAGAAATAAGGGTTATAGAGGAAATTATTGGAAATGTAATTAACAGTTTGGCATGAAGCATTCCAAATCTTACCCAAGCAACATACTCCCTGAAAATTAAAACGGACCAAATTGAGACCAATTACTCCATGAAGCAATAAGATCTAGTAAAGTAGTCATATGCCTGAAAATGTTGAAGGAAAAGTAAGAAATCTCATAGAAAAAAGAAACAGACCAGAAAAATAGATTGAGGGAAAAAAAATTAAGAGCCATTGGATTTTCTGAACATCTTAATTTTTTTTTAAAAAGAGGCTGAGGAAGATGGCAGCTTAGAAGCAGCAAGGTTCTGCAGCTCCCATACCACTACCCTAAACACCCATCAAATATGACCTCAGACAAAGTCTACGACTCTCAGACTCACAAAAATACATAAAACACATCTCTTGCTGAAGGCAGCTTGGCAGCAGGAGCTCATTGTGGTGGGCCAGGAGCCAAGGTTGGCCCAGCCTGAAGCCAAGATTGTGGCCAGGCCCGGGGCAGTGGGAAGGAGCCAAGCTGAGCCAAGCCAAGCCACGCTACATCCAGTCTGCAAGAGAGAAGATCTACAGCCTCCAGCAGCTCCACATCTACCAAGGCACGAAAAAGAGGGGTTGGAGAGGGGCAGCTCAGCAGGAGGGGCTCATCCAGCAGGCTGGCAGGCCAGGAGCCGAGACCAGCCCAGCCCAAAAGCAAAATGCGGCCATGTCAGGCCCCAGAGTGGTCAGGAGGAGCCAAGCCTCCCAAACGACAGCTTAAGTCTACTTCAGAGAAGATCTACTGCACCTGAGGGGATCTTCACATCCAGCAAACCAGGATCAGAATGGTCAGTAAAAGTCAAACTATGAAACTTAATTTGGGGGAGGAAAAGCAGTTTGGCAAATCTGCCCCCAGGGCAAGGAAGCCGTGGGAGAAGGGCAAGAACTGCTGTAACCAGTGGTGGCCCCCCACTGGGCTGCTTCAGAGCCCCTGGCCTGCGGATTCTACAGGGGGGCTGAATCAATTGATCAAGGCCAAGTGCTCTTGCATTGAGCGGCCTGGATCCGGATCGTGATCTTGGGTGGTTGTCCTGGGGTGAGCTTTCAGGAAGCCAAAGCTAGGGGGACTTCAAAACCCCCCTAATAGCTCTGGCAGCTGAGAAAACCCCAGCGAGTTGGAACAGAGCTTTCTCCTTGGAAGCAGAGTTTCACAGAGCTAAAAAAAAAACCAACCAATTAATTGACTCTACAACATGAGGAAAAGGAAGCAAAATAAGAA
>JAQQSW010012852.1:0-12443 GCA_028646575.1 Pseudocheirus occidentalis
TTTCAGGGCCTCTTTTGCCATTTGAGTTAATCTATTTTTTAACGTGTTGCTTTCTTCAGTCAGATTGTTGACTCTCTTTTCATGGTTTTCTTGCATCATTCTCATTTCTCTTCCCAATTTTTCCTCCACTTCTCTTATTTGTTTTTCAAAGTCCTTTTTCAGATTATCTATAGCTTCTAGGCATTCTTCAAGTGTCTTGGAAGCATTTGGTGTGGGAGTTCTGACTGTGTTGTCTTTCTCCCGTTCCATGCTTTGATCCTTTTTTGTCCACACAAAAGGATTCTAGAGTTTTATTGCTGTTCTTATTTTGCTTCCTTTTCCTCATGTTGGACAGTCAATTAATTGGTTGGTTTTTTTTAGCTTTGTGAAACTCTGCTTCCAGGGGGGAATCAATCACCAGGGTTTTCCCAGCTGCTGGAGCTATTAGGGGGGTGTTGCAGCTCCCCTTCCAGCTTTGGCTTGCTGAAAGCGCTCCCGAGGACCACCACCCAAGACCAACAATCTGGATCCAGGTCGCTCAACACAAGAGCACTTGGCCCTGATCAATCAACTCAGCCCCCCTGCTGAGTCTGCAGGCCAGGGGCTCTGAAGCAGCCCAGTTGGGGCAGCCACTGGTTATAGCAGTTCCTGTCCTTCCCCCACTGCTTCCCTGCCCTGGGGGTAGATTGGCCAAACTGCTTTTCCTCCCCCAAATTTAGCTTGAAAGCTTCACTCACTTTCCCTGACTTCTAATCCTGGCTTAATAGATGTGAAGATTGCTCCAAGTGCTTTAGATCTTCTCTGAAGTAGACTCATGCTGTGGCTTGGGAGGCTCGGCTCCTCCTGACCACCCTGGAGCCTGGCCGCATAGCGGTTTCAGGCTGGGCTGGTCTCGGCTCCCAGCCTGAAGGCCTGCTGGATGTGCCCCTCCTGCCGAGCTGTCTTTCTCTAATACCTATTTTTCACACCTTGGTAGATGTGGAGTTGCTGGAGGCCATAGATCTTCTCTCTTGTAGACTGGCTGCAGCTCTGCTTGGCTCCTTCCTACTGCCCTTAGCCTGGCCGTGGTTTCGGTTTCAGGCTGGGCTGGCCTCGGCTCGCGTCCTGCCACGATGATCCCCTGCTGCTGAGCTACCTTCTGCTAGAGACGTGTTTTCTGTATTTTTGTGAGTTTGAGAGACCTAGAATTTGTCCAGAGTCATATTTTATGGGTGTTTAGGGTGGCTGTGTGTGAGCTGCAGGACCTTGCTGCTTCTATGCTGCCATCTTGGCTCCACCCCCAGAAGCTTAACATTTTTAGTATTAATTTGTCCTCTTCTCCTTGATTTTTTTTACTCGATCCACTCCCTCCCATTCTTACTTAACGATTCCCTAGCAATCCTGTATGGGAGAATTGAGTTTTTCACTTCCTGGTGAGCCTGCAAATATGTGTTGGGCAAGGTTGTTGGCCTTTCCCATCTAGGGAAGGCTGAAATGCTACAGGTAACTTGGTTTACCCCTTTTGATCTTCACCCTAAATACATCTTATATTTAAGGCTGTATTATTTCTAGATGAGACAGAAGATCTTCTGTTGAAAGCTTTGTTTTGTTTTGTTTTTAATAAAAAGTTCCTCTATAAGTTTTGGTAATATTTCTTGCTTCTCCTACTAGTTATCTTCTACTTCCAAGTCCTCATTTTTTAATCTGCCACGTGAAAAGAGATAAAGTTCAGGTCCATTTCTCTTTGAACAAAGGGGAAGCATCATAGTGCAGTAGATAGTGCTACTGGCATTAGAGTCAGATGACCCAAGTCTCCTCTCAGCTCTGATGGTCCCTCCCCGAGGGCCCAGCCTCTCTGAGCCTCTGGTTTTACAAATGAGAATAGTAGCAATATTCACTTGGCAGGGTTGAGGAGGCACTCTATAAATCTCACAGTGTTTCAGAAATGTCTTGGTACTATTATTTTGCCCAATGAGTGCTCTGCTTGGTTTCAACTCCATGCTTCACCATACTGTCTCCAAGATAAACTCATCACCTGAAATCTCAGCATCATGGACACCGATTTAGCTTTGATACTCATCACCTCCCTAGAACTGTCAGCTGCCTCTCCTCACACATCACCACTGGAGGGCAAAGCAATAAACTCCTCTCTCAAACTTCCTTTCTTGAGGGCTAAGAATGTTTCACCCAACTCCATTTCCCACTTGCTTGGTTTCTACTCCAAGAACATCAATCCCCCAATCCCATCACTTTTTGAATTTCCTTTTGTGTATTATCTTCCCCGGTTGGATTATAAGCTCCCTCAGGACAAGGACTATCTTTCTTTTTCTTATCCCCAATGATTATTAGCATACTACCTATCACATAACAGGTGCTTAATAAATATTTATTAATTGAATGTTTGATTTCATCTGTGTAGAGAAATCCCAGTGAAATTTCCTCCAAAGATTCAGATGATTACCCCTTTAACTTCAGCCTTATAGAGGTGCCTGGGGCATCAAGAGGTTAAGTGAATTGAGCAGGATCACATAGCCACTGTGTGTTAGTGATAGTACTTCTATCTGACTCTAAGCCCAGTTCTCTGTCCACTACATCACTGCTATATCTACTTTTTACTCTGTATCTGCAGTTTTTCTTGGTTTCACCTTCATGGAACAAAACATTCTCCTTTGCAACAGGTACCCCAGCACCCCACCCTTTCCTGTCTTCTTTTGTGTGTTGCCTCCCCCATTAGATTGTAAGCCTTTGAGGAAAGATACTGTCTTTTTATTAATTGTATCCCCAGCAATTTAGCACAGTGCCTGGCACATAGCAAGAGCTTAATAAATGTTTACTGGATTATAGAATTGGATTTGCTTATTGATAGGAAAATAATGCAAAGATCACCAGCTGGAGTGATATAGAGTGCAGTGAATAGTACACTGGTCCTAGAGTCAGGAGAACCTGAGTTCAAATCTGGCCTCAGACACTTAACACACAAAAAACTAGCCGTGTGACCTTGGGCAAGTCATTCAACCCCAACTGCCCTCCAAAAAGCAAAAAAAGGAAAAAGGAAAAAAAAAAGATCACCAGCTGCACCCAGACCCTTTCAGTCTTTTTTCCCAGGATAAGATTTTCATGGACTATAATTGGGAATAGTATAAACAGAAAGAAGTTAAAAGAAATTTTCAAGTTTCAAGTGAGAGAAAGTGACCGGGATTTAGAGAATGGAAGGTGACATAGAAGAGTCAACTTAAAAAAACAGACAAATGTCTAATGGCATTTCTAGATAGCTTTGTTGGTTGCAGACGGTTAGTGCCTACAAATCATCAAAAAGCTGGCTCAGGTCTGGGAGTATGAGCTAAAAGAGCAGACAGAACCCTATCTTCTGCTCCAATCATCCACCTTAGATAGCATGAGGCCAAAAATAAGAGAAGAGCAATAACTGGCAATTGAGTAGCAGCAACAGTTCAACGTGGATACATAGAACAGCATCAACAAAGACAGTAAACAGAGGGCAACTTATAAAGATGTCAACAAAGAGAACAGATGCACAAAGAACAATGGAGATTCTGCAGGCATAACTCTAAATTGGAAGCATGATTTGCCCTGATAAATATGTCTTGGGCCATATGTATTCCTTGGATAAGCCCTCTCTCATGGGCAGTATGAGAGACTATAAAATAATATAGGCCTTTATAGATAGAGAAAAGTGTTCTTGTCATTTACTTTGCTTTGCCATTTAAATAACTCTTGTTCAAACTAATGAATCCTTTTATTGATTAGTAAGAGAATCATCAGTGGGGGCTTGTGAACTGTGGTTTTGGGTATATGCTAACCTAACAACATGTATCCAACCTGTGATACCTTTCAGGGGACCTACATGTGAGGGAAGTCCTGGGAGTAAGCTAGAATGTATATAATGCTTTAAGATTTGTAGATTTTATATACATTATCTCATTTGAGCCTCACAACAACCCAATGAAGTAGATATTATTTTGTCTGTTTTTCCAGATAAGGAAACTGAGGCCAACAACAGTTGAATCACACAGTTCATGAGTGTCTGAGGCAGAATTTATGCTCATATCTTCATGACTCTAAGATGAACATTCTATCCCCTGTACTGCCTGCCTGACATTCATATGACATTCCCTTTTGGTTCAAGGAGTTGAGAAGCCTAAAAAGCTAGGACCCGGCTAGGGAAAAACAACAACTATCTCTTCCTCTCCCCTTGGCTTCTCCAGGAATTGTGACTTAATTTTTTTTAAATGCCACATTTGGGGATGAACAGGGCCAATAATCAGGGAGATGCCCTTTTTATCTCAAGCAGATACTCTCTCCCTATGCCCATTTTTTTTTCACTTTTCTCTCATCACCCAGAAAGTATTGAATTTGTTCTTTCATATCATATATTTTTTTAAAATTGTGAACTTGAAAAAATCAACTAAGAACAATAACAACATTACTAGCTCATCTTATTTGGTCCTCACAACAATCCTCTGAGATAGGTGTCCTCGCTTTGCAAATAAGGACACTGAGGCTGAGAGAAGTGAAGATCTGAACTCTGGTCCTCCTGACCCTGATTTCAGCGCTCTATTCCCTGTACCATCTAGAAGACACACTTGTTTTCAGGGTGGTCTTTTTTCATTAGAATGTAAGTTTCTTGAGGGCAGGGGATTTATTTGCTTTTTCTTTGTATTCACAATCTTAGTATTGTGCCTGGCACATAGTAAGAACTTCCTAACTATTTGTTTATCAACTGATAGATTATGAGCATTGCAAGGCAATATGAACAAGTGTCCCCTAAAACACTGTATTTCTTGTTGCTTTACAGAACATAATAGCTGGTGTGTAGTGGATAGAGTTAGCTTCAGGATCAGAAAGTCTTGAGTCTAAGTTCTGATTCATACTGGCAGTGTGATCCTGACTGAATAAGCCACTTAAATTTCAGTGTTGTAGGCAGTTCTTTAAGAGCATATATTGGGAAACACAGAAAAGCAGGGTAGGTTTGAAAATGATGTGTAGTATTTATTATAGTTTTCAAAAAAAGTAAACAATGTGAAATAGAAATTCATGGTTTTATATAGAAATCATCTTTTTAAAAGTTGTGCTGTGTACATCGAATTTATTTTATTTTTTGTCCTTTAGTCTTTAAGTTCAAAATGAATCAATTTTTATTTTAAAAAATTATGTTTATTTTTAGTTCACAACATTCATTTCCATAAGGCTTTGAGTTACAAATCTTTTCCTTGTCTTTCCCCTACCCACCACCCCAGAACAGTGATCCCACTGACTACCGCCTCTCCCAATCTGCTCTCTCCTATATCTTCCCCCATTCCTCCTCCAACTTTCCAGTAGAGCAAGATGGATCTCCTTATCCCAGTGCTGTATATCTTATTAAAATGAATACATTTTTTCGGAAGAGTTTTTTGCAGAGCAGAAGCTGACCTGCATTGGTAGAGGAAACTTCCTTTCTCAAGAGTTCCTTTTACCAATAAAATCATAAACCAACTCCCAATCTCTTGGGTACATGATGAAAACAACTCTGCCAATTCCTTTCTCTTCCTTTCTTGGACTAAATTTTTTTTTTTACTACTTTTCTATTTAGCCATAACTTTCTTTTGTTTTTATATTTCTCTTATAGAAAGAATTTCAATAGAGATAATGGTTCACTTCTTTCAGTAGCAGGTTAACTTGTTGGTCACACATGATGAATGCCAAGAGTTAAATTACTCTTTGCCCATGGTTCAAGGATTGGGTACTTCTCAGCACCTTATTGATCCTTTTCTACCACTCTACACTGTTTCTGAAGAAGTCTACTGTGTTTTATTAATTCAATTCAAATGAATTCAATTTATTAAGTGTTTATCTTGTGCCAGGTACTATACTAAACCTGAGAAAACCAAAACCAAAACAAAACAAAACAATCCCTGCCCTCAAGAAGCTTACATTCTGAAACAAAAGACCACTATGGACAACTATAATTCTTTTTTATCCTTAACAAACACCAAATAAAAGATTGGTTCCACATACATTAAAGGATAGGAGGTTATTGTATTAATAATAAACTATAAAATAAATAATTATATTATATATAACACATTATTTTATTTAATATATTAATAATTTAATATATTATATAGAATATAAATAAACTATAACAATATTATAAAACACAATAAATAATAACATGATATAACTAATGCAACACAAACTAAGAAATTAATTGGTAACTGGCAAAGCTATCCTGCTTGTATGTATTGATTAGAACCTTTCTTATTTTCTCTCCTCAGTTTTTGAACTCTATCCTCACCCTCCATTTTTCTCCTACCTTCCTCCTCCTTGGGAAGATAAGGAAAGAGAAGAAAAGAAAACCTTGCAAAAGATATGCATAGTCAAACAAACAAAATGGAGGTAGACATACCTTATCATTGATCTTCTGGAGGTGTGTGTGGATGGTAACTGCATTGATGAGCATTCTTATGTCTTTCAAAGTAATTTTTCTTTACTTTGCTGCTGTTATTGTATAAATTGTTCTCCTGGTTCTCCTCACTTCACAAAAACAACTGCAATTCATGTATTAACATCTGTCCAAGACTGAAACTGTCAAGTCAACAAGCACTTAAGTACTGATTATGTGCTAAGCCCTGGGATACAAAGAAAGGCAAAAACAAGGTCCCAGTTCTCAAGGAGCTCACATTTTAAGGAGTAAAGCAACCTGTAGATAATTAGGTACATACAAGACATTCAGGGTACAAATGAGGTCATCCCAGGGGGAATGCAGTAGTGATAAGTAGGTGGAGAGGGGCACTGGAAAAGGCACAAGGTACCATTTGACCTGAGTCTGGAAGGGAGCCAAGGAAACAAGAATGCTGAGCTGAGGAGGAAGAGAATTCCAGATGTGGGGGACAGCCAATGGGAGATGGATTGTTGTTTGAGAAGAACAAGGCCAATGTTACTTCGAGGGAGAGTCAGTGGAAGACAGTAAAATAAGATTAGAAAGGTAGGAAGGGGGCAGGCTGTGATGGACTTTAAAAGCCAAACAGAGGGTTTATTTTTTCATTTGGTTCTGGAGGTAATTGGGAGCCAGTGAAATTTATTGAATAGGGGAATGACATGGTCAAAAATGCACTTTAGGAAAAAGCTTTTGGCAACTGAGAGGAGAAGAGACTAGAGTGGGGAAGAGATTTGAGGCAGGCACCAGTGGGCTACTATAGTCATCCAGGTGGGTGGTGAAGACAGCCTGTACTGGAGTAGTGGTGCTGTAGTCAGTGGAGAGAAGGGGATGTTGCAAAGGTAGAAATGATAGGACTTGGCCACAGATTGAATATACACAGAATAGACAAAGAAGTACCTACTATGTGCCAGAGGGCAAGTAGGTGACTTAGTGGATAGAGCACTGGGCCTGGAGTCAGGAAGATTTATCTTCCTGAGTTCACATCTGGTCTCATACACTTCCTAGCTGTGTGACCCTGGACAAGTCACTTAACCCCATCTACCTCAGTTTCCTAATCTGTCAAATCAACCAGAGAAGGAAACAGCAAATCATTCTAGTAGCTCTGCCAAGAAACAACTCAAATTGGGGTCATGGAAAGTTGGACACAATTGAAATGACTGAACAACAACAATGTGCCAGACGCTGGGAATTCCCATAAATGCAAAAAGAAAGACAATCCCTGTCCCCAAGAATCTTAAATTCTAAGGAGGGAAGACCATACATAAAAGAGATCTGAAAAGGGTCGGGAGAGAAGGAAACCGGCAAGGTGGAAAAGTACATCAAGTCAGGAGCTGAGTCAGGTGAAAAGAGAATATGGCAACATTTCTGGGATGATGTTAGAGTAATCCTCAGTCAAAAAAAAGTCATATCCCTTCCTGGTAAGAAGTGGTTGGTGCCAGACTGCCAAGGGGTGGTACAGCGGATAGAATACAGGACTTGGAATGAGAAAGACCTGAGTTCAAATCCAACCTTAGACACTTATGAACTATGTGAGCCTGGGAAAATCACCTAATGGCTGTTTGATGCAGTTTACTCATATGTAAAATAGGAATAATAATAAATAGAACCTACCTCAAAGGGTTGTGAGAATCGAATGAGATCACTGCAAAGAGCTTAGCAGAGTGCCCGGAACACAGTAGGTGCTATATAAGTGTTAGCTATTATCATTAGCAACGTTGCTATTATTATGTTAAGGTCAGAGCAGTTTCGTCTCTTCTGTTCCTTCACACTTCAGTCAGGTGCTAGCTGCAGTGAGTGAGAGTGAGGAGCTGAGCATGGCACATGGGGAGGGATGATGAAGCTCTCAGCAGTAATGAGGAAGATAGAAAAGAGGAGGGTTTGTAGGGAAAGATAATTTCAATTTTGGACATGCTGAATTTAAAATGTCTACAGGACACTCAGCTCAAGATGTTTAACGAATAGTTGAAGATTTAGAGACCAGGGGTCAGGAGAGAGGTTAAGTTTGGATAAATCGAGGTAAGGACCATCTGCATAAATAGTTATAATTGAATCCCCAAAAAGAGTACAGAGGTAGAAGAGGGATCAGGACAGAGCTTTGGGAGGGAACCAGGAGAGAAAAGTGTCATGAAAACTTAGAGAAGAGAGTATATCAGGAGAAGAGGGTGATGGATGGAAAGATGAAGAGTGAGAAAAGACCATTAGATTTGATAATTAAGAGATCACTAGTAACTTTGGAGAGAGCAATTTCTTTTTAAAATTTTTTTGTCTTTATTAATTTGTTTATTTACTTTCAGTTTACAGGATTCAGTTCCACAGTACCTTGAGTTTCAAATTTTCTCCCTCTCCCTCTCCCTCCCCCCCCATTACAGCATGCAGTCAAGTATAGGATCTACAAATACTTTCACATTAGACATCAGTCAAGTTATAAAGAAGGATTGTAGCAGATGGAATGAACAATGGGAAAGAGGAAATAGAACCAAACAAGAAAAAGAATGAGAGCAAGTAGTTTGTTTCAATCTGCATTTAAATTCTATTCTTTCACTGAATGCAGACATCTCTCTCCATCATGAGTCTTTTGGAGTTGTCTTATAATCCTGCATTGCTGAGAAGAGTCCTATCTATAAAGCTGGTTGTCACACATATGATGTGTCTGTAATTGTGTACAAATTTCTCCTGGTTCTGCTCTTCTCACTCAGCATCAGTTTGTATAAGCCTCTCCAGGTAAATATGAAGTCCATTTGCTCCTCATTTCTTAGAGCACAAGAGTATTCCATTACATTCATATACCACAACTTGTTTAGCCATCCCCCAACAGATGGACATCCCCTTAATTTCCAATTCTTTGCCACCACAAAAAGAGCTGCTATAAATATTTTTGTACATATGGGTCTTCATCCCACTTCTATGATCTCTTTGGGATACAACCCTAGAAGTGGTATTGCTAGGTCAAAGGGTATGAAATTATTTATAGCCCTTTGGGTACAGTTTCAGATTGCTCTCCAGAATGGTTGAATCAGTTCACAACTCTACCAACCATGCATTAATGTTCCAATTTTTCCACATCCTCTCCAGCACTTATCATTTTCCTGTTTTGTCACCTTAGCCAATCTGACCAGTGAGATGTACTATCTCAGAGTTGTTTTGATTTGCATGTCTGTAATCAATAGTGATTTAAAGCATTTTTTCATATGCTTATTGATATCTTTAATTTCTGCCTCTCAAAACTGCCTGTTCATATCCTTCGACCATTTATCAATTGGGGAATGACTTGTATTCTTATAGATTTGACTTGGTTCTCTGTATATTTTAGAAATGAGGCCCTTATCAGACACACTGGTTGTAAAAATTCTTTCCCAATTTATCACTTCCCTCTTAATCTTGGTTACATTGGCTTAGTTTGTACAGAAACTTTTCAAGTTAATGTAATCAAAATGATCCATTTTACATTTTATAATGCTCTCTAATTCTTGTTTGGTCATAAAGTCTTTCCTTCTCCATCAATCTGACAGGTAAACTATTCCTTGCTTTCCCAGATTGCTCACAGTATCAGCCTTTATACCTAGATCATGTGCCCATTTAGACTTGATTTTGCTATACAGAGTTAGATAATGGCCTATGCCCAGTTTCTGCCATACTGTATTCCAGTTTTCCCAGCACTTTTTGTCAAATAGTGAGTTCTTATCCCCAAAACTGGGGTCTTTGGGTTTAGCAAACAGTAGATTACTATAGTCATTGACTACTGAGTCTTCTGTACCCAGTCTATTTCACTGATCCACTACTCTAATTCTCAGCCAGTACCAAGTAGTTTTGATGACTGCTGCTTTATAATACAGATTAAAATCTGGTAAGGCTAGGCCACCTTCCCTAGCATTTCTTTTCATGACTTCCTTTGATATTCTGGACTTTTTGTTCTTCCAGATGAATTTTGTTACTCTTTTTTCTAGCTCTATGAAGTAATTTTCCAGTAGATTGATTGATATGGCACTAAATATGTAGTTTAATTTAGGTAAAATTGTCATTTTTATTATATTGGCTCAACCCAGCCATGAGCAATTGATGTTTTTCCAATTACTTAGATCTAATTTTATTTGTGTGAAAAGTATTTTGTAGTTGTAGTCATATAGGTCCTGGGTTTGTTCTGGCAGTCAGATTCCCAAATATTTTATAATGTCTACAGTAACTTTAAATGGGATTTCTCTTTCTATCTCTTACTGTTGGATTTAATTAGAAATATACAGGAATGCCAAGGATTTATGTGGGTTTATTTTATATCCTGAAACATTGCCAAATTTATTTATTGTCTCAAATAGTTTTTTACTTAATTTTCTAGGATTCTCCAAGTATATCATCATATCATCTACAAAGAGTGATAGCTTAGTCTCTTCTTTGCCTAATTTGATTCCTTCAATTTCTTTTTCTTCTCTAATTGCTACTGCTAACATTCCTAGAACCAGATTGAATAAGATAGGTGATAGTGGACATCCTTGTTTTACCCCTGATCTTATTGAAAATGCTTCTGGCTTATCCCCATTACATATAATACTTGCCACTGGCTTTAAATAGATGCTACCTATTATTTTAAGGAAGACCCCACTTATTCCTATACTTTCTAGTGTTTTTATTAGGAATGGATGTAGTATTTTGTCAAAAGCTTTTTCTGCATCTATTGAGATAATCATAGTTTTATTGTTGATATGATCAATAGTACTGATGGTTTTTCTAATACTGAACCATCCTTGCATTCCTGGAATAAATCCTACCTGATCAAAGTGTGTTGTTCTTGTGATAAGTTGCTGTAGTCTTTTTGCTAATATTTTATTTAAAATTTTTGCATCTATATTCATGAGGTCTATAATTTTCTTTCTCCATTTTGTCTCTTCCTGATTTAAGTATCAGCACCATATTTGTGTCATAAAAAGAATTTGGCAGGACTCCTTCACTAATTTTCCCAAATAGTTTGTAGAGTATTGGAATTAATTGCTCTTTAAATGTTTGATAGAATTCACTAGTAAATCCATCTGGCTCTGGAGATTTTTTCCTAGAGACTTCACTGAGGGCTTGTTCAATTTCTTTTTCTGAAATAGTGTTATTTAAGTAATTTACTTCCTCTTCAGTTAATCTTAGCTTTTTATATTTTTGTAAATATTCATCCATTTCACTAAGATTTTCAAATTTATGTGCATACAATTGGGCAAAATAATTCCTAATTATTGATTTCATTTCCTCTTCATTGGAGGTAGATTCACCCTTTTCATTTTTGATACTTGTAATTTGGTTTTATTCTCTCTTTTTTTTTATCACATTGACTAAGGGTCTATCAATTTTATTGTTTTTTTTTTCACAAAATTGGCTCTTATTTATTAATTCAATAGTTTTCTTAAATCCAATTTTATTAATCTCTACTTTGGTTTTTATTATTTCTAATTTAGTATTTAATTGGGAATTTTCAATTTGTTCTTTTTCTAGCTTTTTCAATTTCATGCCCAATTCACTGACCTCCATTTTTCTCTAACTGATTCATATATGCATGCAGGGGTATAAAACTTCCCCTAAGAACTGCCTTTGCTGCATCCCACAAGTTTTGGTACGTTGTCTCATTATTGTCATTTTCTTGGCTGAAGTTACTGACTGTTTCTATAATTTCTTGTTCAACCCACTCTCCTTTTCAATTAAATTATTTAGTTTCCAATTAGTTTCTAGTCTATCTTTCCATGGCCTCTTATTACATATAATTTTTATTATAATTTTATGTAATTATAATTACATATAATTCTTATATAATTTATAAAATTATGTTATAATTATTTATTTATAATTACATATTATTTTATGATCTGAGAATGATGCATTTAATATTTCTTCTTTTCTGCACTGAATTATGAGGTTTTTATGCCCTAGTACATGGTCAATTTTTGTGTATGTGCCATGTACCACAAGAAGAAGGTACATTCCTTTTTATCCCCATTCAATTTTCTCCAGAGATCTATCAATCTAGCCTCTCAAAAATTCTATTTGCCTCCTTAACTTCTTTCTTGTTTATTTTGAGGTT
>JAQQSW010012853.1:0-12443 GCA_028646575.1 Pseudocheirus occidentalis
CTATACAACCAGACTATTGTACAATGTGAAAAAGTTTACAGATCCTATACATGATTGTATGCCACCATGGCGGGGATGGGGAGTGGGGAGGAAGGGGAGAAAAATCTGAAACTCAAGTGACTCTAGAACTGAATCTTATAACCTGAAAGTAAACAAACAAGTAAATAAAAAAATTAAAAAAAAAGAAGTAAGGGGAAGTTTGCAAAATTCCCACACTGGATCAGTCTTGCTTTAGTCCAAATAAACATACTTAATTGTCCCCAGAAAAAAAATCATGGATGAACTAAGAACCCCTTTGTAGTTCTATAAAATTATAGATTCCTTGCAGAAGATTATCAGATCATTGAGAAACTAAATTTCAATAATGAAGAATGAGAAGATGTTGAAGTGTTGTGATCATTATCAGAACACAGAGTTTCTCCTTCTACATGCCTTCTCATTCTAAATTGTTCTTGTCCATTTCCCCTATTGGTTCATCATGGTGAATCTACAATTTAAGAACCCTACAAATGACTAATAAAAATAGAGTTCATCATCAAGATCTACTTTGAAATCGAGTCAATATCACTTGCTATGTAACCCTTGGCAAATCCCACCTCTATTCAGTTCTCATTTTACTCTCCCTGATGTAACTATAGTCACCTCCCACCCTTGAATAATGTTATTTAGAATTTTAAGGAAAACATTTTATTCAACCATTGATATGAGGATATGATTTTTTTTTATTTCTTTCTGTTAATGTGATGAATTCTTCCCCCAAGGTCCTCTCCTGATGCTTCAGGATGGAAAACAATTAATACTAGACTCTCAAAGGCAATGTTGACAATCCATACTTTGGCAGGTTCTCCCATCCTGGAAAGTCTTGGAGCACACTTGGTGTCAGGTTTGCTTGAGGTCCAGCACAGGTATTGTAAGTCTAGAGACTCATCACCAGCAAGTCGACCATCATATTTTTCTTGACAGAAACTCATAAAATCCCCTACTAAATCATGCTGAACCTAAGTTATGCTATAATAAAGGAAATACCCATACCAATTATATGAATTGAAACTACAGCCTAAGAACTGAAATCCTCTCTAATATTTTCTATGGAAAACCAGCTGTTTTCTTGCCAATTATAAACTCAATACCAAGAATTTCAGAGTTTCTGTGAAAAGAGATTTCTGTTCAGTAGTTTTTTCACAGCCCCTTTCACTTCTTTATTTCTTAAGCTATAGATAATAGGGTTTAGCATTGGAGTAACCACTCCATAAAACAAAGTTATGAACTTATCAGTTTCTTGTGAATCCACTGATGATGGCTTCAGGTACATAGAAAGGGCAGTCCCATAGTACAAGATCACCACTGTAAGATGAGCTGAGCAGGTGGAGAAAGCTTTTCTCCTTCCATCTGCTGAGTTGATTCTTAGAATAGTGAAGAGAATGAAACTGTATGAGATGCAAATTAAAAGCATTGGGATTGGAAGGAGAAGCACACTGACCACCAGCATGATCATGTCCATGGCCAATGAGCTTGTGCAGGCTAACTTCAGCAATGCTAAGATTTCACATGTAAAGTGATTGATGGAGCTCCCACAGAGAGGCAGCTGCAAGGCAGAACTTGTTTCAAGCAAGGCAGTGAGGCAACCTGTTATCCATGACCCAGTAGCCATCTGTAGGCAGACACTTTTGCTCATGATGATAGGGTACCTAAGGGGGTGACAGATTGCCACATACCGATCATATGCCATCATGGCAAGGAGCAAACACTCTGTGGACCCCATGGCAAGGGAGAGATACATTTGTAAGGCACACCCTGTGAAAGGAACAGTATTTCTTTTTGCTATGAATTTCACTACCATAGGAGTGACAGAGGAAGTTGTATAACAGATGTCCATGAAAGAGAGGTTGCTGAGAAAAAAGTACATGGGAGTGTGAAGGTGCAGATCCAGTATGCTGATTGTAATGAGAATGCTGTTACCCAGTAGAGTTACCACGTACATCAAGAGGCACAAGATAAAGAGGATGATTTCAAGTTTGGGGTATTGGGAAAACCCCTCCAGAGTGAATTCTGTCACCGTGCTCCAGTTCATTTCATTCTCTTAGCCTCTGTCTTCCATTGGAAAGAATACAGATAAAATATTATATAGGCAGCATCATTATTACATGCAAAAATACTTTTTTATTTTCTTTTTTGTGACATTTAACCCTTTAAGAAGATTCTCTTAATATGTACAGTCTTCCACAGAAATAAGGAGTCACTTTTGGAAAGAATGTTGATGCTAGCCAGTCACTAGAAAATGATTATTTTAATGGATAAAATTATAACCAAGTTTCAAAGGCAATAGTGTAATCATGGGATGATGGCAATGCAAAAGAAAGGAAAGGGCAGATAAAAAATACTGGATTCCTATTTAGGGAAGAATTGGACTTGATAACATCCTTAGGAAAAGTTCCTTTCATCTCTGAGATTCTTTGATTCTTCATGGGAAGACAGGACACATAGATGAAATGATGAATATCAACAGAAGGTAACCTATTCTAAGTGCCAAATAGGATGGAATTGAAAAGAGAGACATTGGTGGTGGGGAAAAGAGTTAAAGCAATAGCCTTATGTGCATGGAGTGGTGAGCAATGAGAATGGAAAAAAGGCTCAGTTTCCAAACAACATGGATTTAAACTTAGATGGGTGTTGGCTTTCTCCGCCTTGGTGCAAGTGGTTCCCTATATCTGGAATGAAATCCTCCTCGTTTTCACATTTGAAAATCCCTTGTTTCCTGCAAAAGTTCCTCACAAAAAGTGTCCATCTCCTACTTTTCCAAAACCATCAAGTTGCTAAGTGCTTCTTTCCTCTCAAAATTATTTTTTCTCATTCTGTACATCCTTAGCATTTACCTAGTCCTGTAGAGTTGTATTCCCTTAGCAGAACACAAATTCTTTGGTGTCACTGACCATTTTTCTTTTGTTTCTTCAGAGCCTAGAATGGTCCCTTACAGCAAATATTTCACTGACTTTAAAATTACACGATAAAAAGGATGTTATTGTGCTTCCAGTTTCACCTGATAGCCCATGAAATTCTGGATATTATATTATAAGAGTTTAAAATGTTATAACTAATTTTGATAATTCAATAATAATAATAATAATAAAATAAAATTTTACTTTTCTAGCATGTCTTGTATTATAAGTATAATATTAGTACAATGACATTTCCTTGCTACATGTGAGTGCTAACCTTAAAATAGTTCAGATCATGAACTTACAAAGAACTTCATACAAATGATGACTCTTATTTAAGGGACAATGTGAATGCCTGAGCACTTTGACATGAGCAAAAAGGAAAAAGAAAAAAATTTGACAAGCACTGTGATATGTATGTAATACATTTTGGGGGAAGTAGTACAATGGAAAGAGTGCAGAATATGGAGAATGTGGACCTGGATTGAAATTCTAGCACCTATCCTTACTGCCTAAGCATATCATTATCTAAGGATCTGACCTTGGCCAAGTCACTTCTATGGGCCTCAGTTTCTTCATCTGTAAAATGACAGTGTTGGACTCAAGCATCCCTTCCAGGTCTAAATCTGGGATCCCATAATATATTGACATGTTGACCTCGGAAGCAAATATCTTAAAATCTTAACTGTTTTGAAATGAGGAAGTGGAAGAGAAAACAACTAATAACCTAAACATTGTGGGGTAGCTTAAGCTAAATTCTAATTAGTCTGTGGTGTGGAGGGGAAACATTGTAAGCAAGGAATAAATTCAGGAGCCTTGGCCATAGGCAAGGATTGAGGAAATAGGAAATGGCCATGGCCAGGAAGGGAGAGATTTCCAAGATCCTTCTCTGGAAACTGACAAATGGCTAGACTTAGTTATTTCCATGTTGCAGGGAGAGAGAAAGAAGAGCCAAATTTGATTCTGATATTTGAGGTGTAGTAACTGAAGCACATCTTGAAGCAATTGCTCCTGAACCAGTCATATTCAGGCAGTGAAGGTCACTATCCTATTTGTTTCCTGTGTTAAAGGCTATCTAGTTCTAATGAGTTATGCAAAATAAAGTAGGTGAGACCTAGAAGGGTGATCATAGGATCGGGAATTTAGAACTAGAAGAAACCTTAAAATCCATCTAGTTCAATTATCTCATTTTATAAATGGGGAAAGTGAGGTAAATGGAGGTTAAATGAATTTCCTAGAATCACATACCTAGTCAGTTTCTGAGGCAGAATTTGAATTCAGGTCTTCCTGATCCCAAGCCCAGTGCTCTCTCCCAAGATTCTTTTCCCTGGACAGAAAAAAAGAGCTTGCTTACCTTGCCCTTCAAGGTTCCAATTATGAGCACTTTATAACCTCAATAACTTTCTTTCTCTTTCACTTTTAAGTTGAGATTTTCTTTTCTTCACATTTTGCCCTTATAGTTCTGAAAACAAACTTTACTTGCTGAAGAACAAGGTCTATCTTGGCCACAGAGAAATCAGTCTGTGTTTATTGTCACTTAGTATTTCATCTATCTCTTGTTGCTTTTAGGGACCTTTAATGTTCCCTGAGCAATTTAAAGCTATGACTCTCAAACACGAGAAGAGTCAGACACTTCATAATGTTTTGGGAATAAGGTCCCAAAGACCCAATTACAATCAGCTTCTTAGAATGGTTTGGGAATGTTCTTTATTTGTACTTTGGTCTGAAATATGCCTACCAGCCAGAGGCAGGCAAGACAGAGGTAAAAGGTTAAGTGACTTGTCCAAGGACACACAGATAGCAAATGTCAGGTAGGATTTGAAACCAGCTCCTCTGATTTCAGAGCCATGATTCTTTCCACCATATCAAGTTGCCTCCCTTACTTTTCTCATTATGTGACATGAAAGTTTATGACCAGGTGACCTCTCTATCTATAATCCTTTTTTTTTTCCAGTGGGGCAACAATAACAGAATAAAATAAGGTTTTTAATATTTTTTTCCAGAATCTGTTTTACCTCTTTTTTCATCTAAGACTACAGGTGAAGAGAATGAGCATGAAATTGAGATTGAGTAATAAAGTAGGACATTTTATTATTTATTATTTATATTACTTATATTTATTATTTATTTATTATTTATATTATTTATATATTATTATGTATTATATATATATATATATATATATATATAATTTCCTGTGAATTTACTGAGGAAGGCTTTAAGTAGACATTGAATGGAGGTCTGCCTCTGGAGCCAGTAAGACCTGAGTTTAAACTGGGCCTCAGATAAATTACTAGCTATGTGACCCTGGGCAAGTGACTTAACCTCTCTTTTGCTCAGTTTCCTCAACTGTCAAAAGGAAATAATAATATCATGTATCTCCCAGGGTTGTTGTATAGAATAAGATTTTTATAAAACACTTAATACAGTGTCTGACACATTGTAGGTGTTACATAAATGCTTTTAAAAGTACACAGGCTATAGTCACCACTATCAAAGAGGCGGCATAAAAGGGAAAAAATAAGTTTTACTTCTGCATCTAGCTGAGTTGAACCTTTGATAATTGGAGAGGATATACATGTAAAGGACACAAAAGAAGAGCATTGGAATAAGAAAGAAAGGTGTTGATTGTGTCGTCATGGGAAATACCATCATGCTGATGCTTACACTAGCCAGCTTGAAGGTGGCCAGGATTTTACAAGAGAAATGAGGAATGATGTTATGGCCACAAAAGGTCAAATAAGAGAATTAATGGCTAGCATTTACATAGCATTTTATAATTTATAAAGTGCTTTACAGATAGTAATTCATTTTATTTTACACTGGGAAGTAGATATTATTATCAATGCCTCTTTTCCAGGCTGAGTGAGATAGTGTCATGGAACAAGGAAGTGTAAGAGGCAGGATTTGAGCTTAGATCTTCCTGACTCCATAATATCATCCAGCTACCTCTACTATAGCACAGAAGTCGATTACACCTGAGTAAGTAGGCAGCCTGTCATCCTAGGTGGGGCTGTCAGTGGTCTGCTGGCCCTTTTGTAGGGATAGAATTGAAAATGATTATCTACCAGATCTTCCCCCCATCCCCAAACTGCATGCAAGACACACTTTTAAATTTAACCTGCTTTATTAACATTATCTTCATCAGTTCCTGAAGTCTAAACTATTAGCAAAATAGCAAGCCAAGCCCTAATCTGTAGCTTGCCAATTCCCAAAGAGTAACCGCTAACATGACAAATTTAACAAATGGTTTTTGCCAACTCTTATGAGCTATTTTAACACACTCATTGTTTTTGTTCTGAGTTATCTGAGGGGTTCATTGATTATGAGGCATCGATCATATGCCATCAAACCTAGGAACATATACTGTGGAGCAGGGTAAGGGATGAAGGATGTATGGCTCATTCAGAGAAGGTGATGGCTCTCTCTAATCAGAAGCAGTGTGGAATAACAGAGAGGTAGTTGGCCTTCGACTCAGGAAACCTTGGGTTCAAGTCTGGCCTGTGACACACACCAACCATGAGACCCTATGCAAATTCCTTCTCAGTGTGCTCAAGCAATTTCTCTAAAATGACAAATTGAAGAGCAGCTGCTGCTGTACGTTGGTAACAAGGGTTTCCTCATACCTGTTTTCACTAATGAAATCGTATGTCCAGACCAAAAAATAAATAAGAAAAAAAGAAATTGCGTAACACTAGAATAGCAGTGAAAGTTGTATAGCACATATTCAAGAAGGAGACTTTACTGAAGATGAAGCATGTGGCACTGTGAAGATAGGATCTAAGACAGAAAATGTAATCAGAACAATATTGCCTGGTAACAGCATCAGGTACAAACATTGCCTAACTTTGGATTAAATGGAAAATCTCAGAAACAGGAAATCTGTTTAACAACTGCCCAACTGGTTGCATTCATTTTATTTTTCATCTATAAAAATTCAGAGGTGTGTAGATTATCAGATGAAGAGAATATAAATGCCACACATTACCAGGAGCTATATTTTCAGGTTTTACTATTAGACTAGGTCCTAAACACTGTGTTAGTGACTTTTTCTGGCTCCCTACTATATCTAGGATAAAATATAAATTTCTCTGCTCAGCATTTAAAGGTTACTACAATCTGACTCTAGCCTATGTTTCTATGTTTATTACATATCCCCAGACCCCCTCATCTCACTCTAAACAAACTGACTTACTGACTCTTCTTCCTATATAGCATTTCATCTGAATCCAACAAGAAGGATCCTTTAAGCACCCGTGAACCAATAATTGTTGTTCAGTAATGTTAAATTTTTCATGAGCCTGTTTGGGGTTTTCTTGCCAAAGATACTGGAATGGTTTGCCATGTCCTTTTCCAGTTCATTTTACAGATGAGGAAATACAGGAAGACAGGGTTAAGTGACTTGTCCAGGGTCACATAGCTAGTAAATGTCTGAGACTGGATTCAAACTGAATTCTTCCTGACCCTTCCCAGTGTTCTATTCATTTGTGCAGCTGAGCTGCCAAGTACTATGCTAAGTGGTAAGGATACAAAGACAAAAGTAAAACAGTTCCTGTCCACCTCTGTGTCTTCCTATAGACTGTTCCAGGTGACTAGAATGCTCTCCTGCCTTACCTCCATTTGGAAATTCCAGCTCCCTTCAAGGATCAGCTCCTTTAAGAGATCTTTCCTTTTTCCCCCAGTGATTAGACAGTCCTACCCAACATTACTTTCTGCTTATTCTGGATATATGAATACATATCTATATTTATTCTGGAAATAAATATTTATACATATATACATGTATGCACATATCTTTACTTGCCTTTGTACATGTCATTACCCCCGTCCTCCCCTTGAAGAATGTAAGTCCTTGGAGGGTGACACTTTTGATTTTTTTCTTTGTATTATTTGTATCTAACATAGAACCTAGCAGATCATAGATATTTAATAAATATTTGTATAATAGATTCTGGATTTTGTGAACATGGTTAGTACTTTCTTTTAAAAAATATTTATTTGTTCATTTTTAGTTTTCAACATTCACTTCCATAAGATTTTATGTTCTAAATTTTCTCCCCACTCCAAGATAGCATGTAATTTGATATAGGCTCTACATATACATTCATGTTAAATCTATTTTCACATTAGTCATGTTATAAGGAAGAATTAGAACCAAAAGGAGAAACCACAAGAAAAAAGAAAGAGACCAAATAGAAGAAAACAGAGAGAACAATTAATATGCTTCGTTCAGACTCCACAGTTCTTTCTCTGGATGTGGACAGCATTTTCCATTCTGAGTCCTTTGGAGTTGTCTTGGATCCTTGCATTGCTGAGAAGAGGTAAGTCTATCAAAGTCAGTCATCTCCCATTGTGGCTATCACTGTGTACAGTTTTTCTGATTCTGCTCACTTCATTCAGCATTAGCTCATTCAAGTCTGTCCAGGTTTTTCTGAGGTCTACCTGCTCATCATTTCTTATAGCACAATAGTATTCCATTATATTCATATGTTGAACTTGTTCAGCCATTCCCCAAGGGATGGGCATCCCCTCCATTTCTAATTCGTTGCCAATGGGTAGTACTTTCTTTTGAGATTCTTTTTCCATCTGACAAATTCAGCTTTTTAAGGCATTCTTTTCCTCATTGGCTTTTTGGGCCTCTTTTGCCATTTGAGCTAATCTATTTTTAAGGTGTTATTTTCTTCAATCAGGTTGTTGACTCTCTTTTCATGATTTTCTTGCATCATTCTCATTTCTTGTCCCAATGTTTCCTCCACTCCTCTTATTTGGTTTTCAAAATCCTTCTTAAGCTCCTCTATGGCTTGTAACCAGTTTACTTTTTTTGGGGAAGCTTTTGGTGCAGGACTTCTGACTGCATTATCTTCCTCACGCTCAATGGGTAGTACTTTCAAGAACAGAAAAAGAATCAATTTAGTTTTTTCACTTAAGGACTTAATAAATTGGGCAGGAGTTTATGATGTGGGATAAATGAAAATTCCCTAGACTTGAAAGCATAGGGCCTCACTTACAATTCTAGCTTTACTACTAGCTAGCTATGTTTCTGGGTCATAGTTTACTGTTCTATAAAAAATGGGAGTTCCACCAGATGACTTCAAGGATCTTTTCCTAAACTAAATTGCAGCATTGTAGGAATGTAAAATCTAGTAGCTTTCTCTTTTATGTGCTAATATAATTTGGGAGCAAGTTCATATAAATCTATCATGCGTGACGCAGTAAAAATAAACAGCACAAAGAACATATACAAAGGATTTTAATTTCTCCAGAAAACCAATGGGGACACAAACAAATTTTTATTAAAGTTCTACACCCCTGTAAAAATTTTCATACAACTATCATATATGGTTGTCACTTAGTACAAATCTGGACTCAAAAGAAACCACACATCCCATCTTTAATAATATAACTTCCAATTAACAATGTGCATATCCTCCAAATAAACTGACAATTTCAGCACCCCAAATTTAGTTGTTACCTACACTTCACATGCTGAAGTAAAAGGCTTATAATGGACACAGTTATTCTTAATCTATGAAAGAAAATACATTGATAAATATAGGCCCTTCATCTTTCTTCTTTTTAGGCGTGATGTACCTTGATTTATTCTTCGGAATCTGGTTTGTTTTCAGATAGACTAATGGTCTTTTGTGTGTTTTCTGTACTTTATTAGTTCGCATACTCAGTAATGAAAGCCATTTGTTTAATAAGCAATGTGCAAGCATCTCAGTACAAATAATGAAACATTATTTGCTATAAGACCCAGTTGGTCCAATAATTCCATCCAGACTATGCTATAGGCCCTTGTGGAAGGTAGAAATTATATGTGCCATATTACAAAAAGGAATTATATTTGCCAAAATGTATGTGTACTTATATGCATATAGAAGTAAATGACTAATATATGTATAGTAATACACATATCAAAATTGTGAAAAATTACACACACACAATTTTTGAACTTATTCTTTTATGCTCAATAAATTACCTGTATGATGGAGAACAGTACTTCATCACTGACCTTTAAAATGAAACCATAGGGGCGGCTAGGTAGTGCAGTGAATAGAGCACTGGCCCTGGAGTCAGGAGTACCTGAGTTCAAATCTGGCCTCAGACACTTAACACAAAAAACTAGCCATGTGATCTTGGGCAAGTCACTTAACCCCAACTACCCTCCAAAAAAACCCAAACAAACAAAAATAAAATGAAACCCTATCCATTAATCTCACCATTAAATAATCAACTTTTGGGGCGGCTAGGTGGCGCAGTGAGTAGAGCACTGGCCCTGGAGTCAGGAGTACCTGAGTTCAAATCCGGCCTCAGACACTTAACACAAAAAGCTAGCTGTGTGACCTTGGGCAAGTCACTTAACCCCAAACGCCCTCCAAAAAAAAAAGCAAAAAAAAAATCAACTTTTTTTACTATAATAATAATATTTTCACATTACTGTTGATTATGTGCACAGTGGTGCCTGATCTGGATGCTGGAGGAGGATGCATGGCAAGCATTGTACTATCATAAAAAGAAAATGTTGCCCGCAGGGACTTCACATGGCACTGATTTTCATTCAGCTTCATTTTGGCTGACATCTCCCTGGATCTGGACACTTTCCCAGCTTGTTTCCCAACTCTTGCTTGACAAGCCTTCTAGATTTGATTACCACAATAAACTCCTTACCTTGACCATGGTATTCTTTCTGTAATTCTTTTTTTTTTTTGCTTTTTTTGGAGGGCAGTTGGGGTTAAGTAACTTGCCCAAGGTCACACGGCTAGTTTTTTGTGTTAAGTGTCTGAGGCCGGATTTGAACTCAGGTACTCCTGACTCCAGGGCCGGTGCTCTATTCACTGCGCCACCTAGCCGCCCCTCTTTCTGTAATTCTTTAACAGAATATTCTAATCAGCACCAGCATCTTTGTAGAGGGTAGGAATCTGATAAAAGTACCCTTCTTCTTACACCATGACAAGATTCTAGATTCTGTGGTGAACATAACATCATTTTTTCATGTTATCTTACTCTCAAGAATCTTATTGCCCAGTTGGAAAAGACAAAACAAATACAGAAGAAACAGATCAAAATTAAATATTAAAGTATTTTAGTAATATTTTAATTTTTTTTGCCTTTTTTTTTGGAGGGCAGTTGGGGTTAAGTGACTTGCCCAAGGTCACACGGCTAGTTTTTGTGTTAAGTGTCTGAGGCCAGATTTGAACTCAGGTACTCCTGACTTCAGGGCCTGCTCTATTCACTGCACCACCTAGCCACCCCAATATTTTAATATTTAATTAATAATAAAATATTAAAACATTAAATTTTAATTTGTAATAACACAGTAGAAACTAAATTGATTGTTTACTGGTGAGATTCATGGCTAAGGTTTTGTTTTAAACTGTGTGGTGATAAAAATAAATTTGTTAGGAGTTCAAAGTGGAGAAAAATAGTGGAAAAATGAGCATGAACTGATCCTAAAAAATGAGCAGATTTGGAACCATGAAGAGAGATGAGGAAGGCAATCTAGATAGGAAGGTGTGACTGGCAAGAACCTGAACATCTCTCTCTCTCTCTCTCTCTCTCTCTCTCTCTCTCTTTCTCTCTCTCTCTCTCTCTCTCATATATTTGTCTATCTACCTATCTACCTATCTATCTATCTATCTATCTATCTATCTATCTATCTATCTATCTATCTTTCTAATCTTTGAAGGGGGTAAGGTAGGGCAATTAGGGTTAAGTGACTTGCCCGAGGTCACACATCTAGTTTTGTGTTAAGTGTCTGAGGCCGAATTTGAACTCAGGTTCTCCTGATTCCAGGGCCGGTGCTCTATTCACTGCACCACCTAGCCACCCCCACACCCATCTATATTTTATCAGTGAGACTGAGAATCTAAATGATTGACCCATAGTCACAAAGATAGGAAATTTCAAAACCAGGGTTAGAATGTAAGTCTGATGAAATTATTTTCTTAAAGTTTTATTTATGATGGCATTTGTCTTCATATCAGAGTCATTTCTGGAACATCTCTCTCTTTCCCAGCTCAAGGGAATTGAACATTTCCTAGTGACAAAGAAATGTAATCAACCAAGAACTACTGATAGAGTGGTTATATTGACAGCATTTGCAAAATTCTGATCTAATAATCTTCCAGTCTTTCTGAGATGAGTATATGTATGTATGTGTGTGTGTATATATATATATATATATATATGCAAAATTATCTGTTCTCTAGAACCATCATTGATCTTTTTTTATTTTATTTTCTTGATTACATCATTCATTTCCAGTTTTGAGTTACAAAATTTGTTCCCTTCTTTCCCCTACCCCCAAGCCCAAAACAGTGATCCCACCGTAAAGCCCCTTCCACAATCTGTTCCCTTTTATGTCCTCCTCCAAGGCCCCTCTAACTTTCTAGTAGGGCAGGAAGGGTCTCCCTACCCCTGTCCCTGTATGTCTTATTTCCCAGTTGCATTTGATTGTATAGCTTTAATTTCTAGATTCTTGCAATTCCTCCCTTGTCACCCACT
>JAQQSW010012854.1:0-12443 GCA_028646575.1 Pseudocheirus occidentalis
GCTCAACGCAAGAGCCCTTGGCCCCAATGGGTTGCGTCAGCCCCCCCTGCTATTTGCAGGCCGAGGGCTCTGAAGCAGCCCAGTGGAAGCCGCTGCTGCTCCGTTCCTGCTGCTACAGCCGCCTCCCACTGCTTCCTTGCCCTGGGAGCAGTTTGGCCAGACCCGCTCTTCTCCTCCCCAGTTAGCAAAATCCACTGACCTTTCTCTTAGCCTTTTTATCTTCTGGCCTGATAAATGTGGTAACTGTGCCTCCAGTGCAGCTGATCTGCTCTCGTATAGATGGGGCTCCCTGCCTGATGCTCCGGGGCCTGAGCCAGCCCGGTTTCGGACGTGGCTCCCAGACTGCTGTGAAGAGCCCCACCTGCTGAGCTGCCTGTAGCAACAGATTTGCTTTCTGTCTTTTGGAGAGTTTTGGAGCTTGAAAATCTGTTTCGAGTCCCATTTTATGCATTTTTTAGTGTGTTTGTGTGGGAGCTGTGGTGCTTTGCTGCTTCTACGCTGCCATCTTGGCTCCGCCCCTGCTTTTTATTTTCTAAGACAGGGTTGGTTCATGGAAATAGTGTTGGACTGGAGATAGTTGTCAGAATCCTGCCTTAAATTTACTCTGTGGACAAACCATGGTTTCTCTGACTTTGTTTCTTCATCTACAAAATGAGTAAAATGAGGGCTATGCCATTTATCTTGTTGAATTATTTTTTGCAATGTGCTTTGCAAATATTAAATTGTTACATAAATGTACATTAAAATTTGTGAGAGGCATGATGTCAAAATGAATAATGTGTTAGACTTGTAATCTGAAGACCAGGGTTCAAATCCCACTTCTGATAGGTACTAGACCCTGGGCACTCCTTTACCTAACTTGTCTAAGACTCAGTTTCTTCATTTACCATATTAAGATAATAATGAATTTATACATTCTTACTGTAACTTCCCAGTTGTAACAATAATGATTAGCAATGGTAAGAATCGTCTCTGAGACTGTCCTACTGAATTTTCTTTAACATTCAAAGAATTAAAAGTCTGGACATTAAATTTTCTAAGGTCTTGCTTGAAGTTTCAGAGGCACTGGCAGTGAGGTTAACTAGATTACTAAACATTTTGAAATGTTTTGGTTTTGTGTTGTTTTTCCATCAAAAATATTGGAATTTTGGGGAATGTTCAAATGACGAAGGCAAATTCCTAGTCAAGGTGAAGAAGCATTCAGGAGAAAGTGAATCACTGTAGAGTGGCATGGTGTTGGGGGAAAACATTTATTTTAATAGGTTACTTAAGAAGGGTTGTTTTAAACATTATTTTTTTATCTTTAAATTTTGTACATTTATCTTTAAATTTTGTAAATTTCTAATATGAAAGAAAAAAAAACTAAAACTTTATAGCTAAGGACCTTTGTCCTCTCACAAAATTCATAGTGATTTTGAACACTGCATTTCCCTGTCTTTCAAGAGATCAATTTAGTAAATTAGTCTCTTCAAATTACCACCCATTGTAATTTTATGAAACTATCGCAGAGAAACAAATGTATGTGTTTTTGCAAATATGGGTTCATATAGACATATGTGTATATATACATATACATGTATATATGTGCGTATATATATATATGTATATATATATATACATAATCTTTCTATCTATATATAGAGAGACAGAGACACAGACAGACATCCACAGAGAGAGACAGAAAGAGACAGAGAAGAGGGAGAGGGAGACAGAAACAGAGATATAGAGATAGAGAATATACATATATACATACAGTTGTATGTATCATGGGGGTATGCATATGTATTTGAAGGCAGGTCCCATGTTTTATCTGTCTTTATATCATAAAAATCTAGTATAGTGTTTTGTATTTGTTGGTAACTGAATGGACTTGTAATTTCATTGCTATAGGGAACTTTCAAGGGAAGAAATTACCTCTATTTATGCAGATTGGAGCTTTCTCTGCACCTTAGTCTTAGCAAATTTTGCTTTAGAATACTGAAAGGTTGGAGCAGCTAGGAAGCACAGTGCATTGAGTACTGGACCTAGAATCAGGAGGACAGGTTCAAATCCGGCTTCAGACATTTGCTAGGTGTGTGACCCTAGGCAAATCATGCAACCTCTGTTTGTCTTAATCCACTGGAGAAGGAAATGGTAAACCACACCAGTATCTTTGCAAAAAACAAACAAAGCAAAAATCTGCCATGGACAGAATCTATGGTTCATTATACATGGGTGTGTATATACATACATACATACATATATATATAAACAAATTTTGGGAAGGATGGAGGGTGTGCATATCATTCTTTGTCATTTTTTTTCTAAAAGTAGAGGTCCAAGTCAATTTTATTTAACATTTTAAAAGGCAATGCTAGTATTTATTTTATTATTCATTCATTCATTCAGCTCGAGTACCTATTAAGTGCTAGGAAATTTATCATTTTACTATGGCACTATTTCAAGGTTTAGACATTTAGTACAGTACAGGTTTAGCATTTAGTACAACTCTATATATGTGCATATATATACACATACATATATACATATATATACATATATATATATATATAGTTGTTTATTCATTGTAATAATGTCTGACTCTTTATGACCCCATTTGGGGTTTTCTTGGCAAAGATACCAGAGTAGTTTGCCATTTACTTTAAAAATTGGTGAAAAAATGGTCCAAAGAAATTGCTCTTGTATTTTGAAGTCTTAGTAAAACTAATTTAAATTTCATATGAAATTTAAATGACTCAAAGAGGAAATCATTTAATATAAATACAAAACATTGTATTGAATATACAAATTATTGTAGTTTTTCAGATACTGATTTAAAACAATTTTTAATGCTGTATTCTAAGAAAACTTCTGAAGGGAGTCTTTAATTAATTGATGATGGTAAGAAAATGTGGAGTCTAAGAGTCCTGGTTCTGTGGCTAAATGATCTCTGTGACCTTGGGAAAAATCACTTAATAGCTCTGTGTTTTAATTTCTTAAACTGCAAAATGACAGGGATGGATCATATGTAAGCTGGAATGTAAGCTCCTTGAGGGGAAAGACTATCTTTCCCTTTCTCATTTTATTCCCAGCACTTAACACAGTGCCTGATACAAAGTAAGTACTTAATGATTTTAACAATTTTTAAAATTTAACTTTTTTTACTAGTTTGAAAAACACAAGTGATTAATTTAAGCTTCTAAAATGCCTCTCTGACATCAAACAGCTGGAAGTTAAAACCTTATAGACTGAGCAGCCATGCTGTAAAAAATGTTAATGTGCATCCACAGCTTCAGCGAGTTTGGCAGGGCAATTTTTTTTTTTTGCCTCATATGGTATTAATTCTTCCTTCCCTGTGATGAACAGGAAAAAAAATGATTCCCTGGTTTCCAGTCCTCAATTTTGAATAGTATATTCTGAGCAGCATATTCCTTCTTTCTGAAGTCTTACAGTCAGTAAAGTCTCTCTCTCTCTCTCTCTCTCTCTCTCTTTCTCTTTCTCTCTCTCTCAATGTGACTAGCAGTGGGTGATCTTTGTGAGTGCAAACTCTTTAGTTATTGGCATTTTCCCATAGTATACTCAGAATTGGGGCCAGATTGAGCCTAATAACATACCAGCTATAATATTCAGAAAGGAAATTTTTGCAATGACAGGTGTTTCTGCCATGGTATGATATCATCATTTCCAAGGTAACCAAGAATATCATCATCAAAGAAGGATTATGATAGCAGGTGTGAAATAAACAGCAGGAGAATGCTTATAAAGCTTGGGAAATAGACTTCATTTTGATGTAAACATCCTCCTTAACAATAATAAATATGGAGTGAGAGATACAATGGAAAAGAACCATGGAGAACATATACAGCTTATTAAAGTTCACTGTTTTTATAATCCAGAAATCGAATTTATAGGAATAGCCACCTCCAATGTATACTTCTCTTAGGGAGTAGACTTTTTGAAACTCTCTGATGCTTATCTTTAATTAAATTAAATTAAATTACTACAAATATATAATTTAACCCAGCTGTGCATGAATGAAGAATGTCAAACTACACATTGTTATAGTATGTAAAAAATTGTGTTCAAATCAATTCCACAAGCATTTATTAAGCACAAACTCTATGCCAGGTCCTGTACTAGGCATAAGGGATAGAAAGATAAAAGGAACAATCCCTGCCCTCTAGGACCTTGCATTCTCATGAGGATGTTTTGTTAGAAGTGGTATGTTAACACATGCTATTATATGTCATGTAGTGCTTGTAGTATTGTTCCTTTTCAGAAATATGGTTATCCCTTACAGCAGACTTGCTAGTCTTTCTCTGGTGTGAAGGCTTGCCTAGTTCTTTTCAAGGCTGCTCATCTACCTTTGGAGTCTACTTTTCACCCAATTCTCACCTCTGGCTCCAAGAAGCTGTTGCAGATGCAGTAAGCACACCCTGGTTAAAAACCATCTCAACATATGGGCTAAACTGGTCTTCTGTTGCTTCCTGGGCCATTGCCAGTGATTTTAACTTTTGTTCTGCCACTGGACTTTGATGACTCAGGAAGAGAGTGAGGGTGACAACTTTGAGCAATTTTGCATCAATTAAATACAATTCATGCACAAGTCAACACATCATCATCCACTATTTTACTTCAACATTGTAATGTTATTGTATTTGAAAATTAAGCACAAACAACAGCAATGAAAACAACAACAACATATCGTTAAAAAAAAAAGGCTTCCTGTAGGAGACCAGTCAGTCACATAGCATTTTGAAAGAGGGAAAGATGGATTTGACTTCTGTTCCACAGTATAGAGCAGAGTTTGGCAAACTATGGCTTAAGAGTCAAATCTTGCCCACATCCTATTTATGCTTGACCCTCAAGTTAAGAAGAATTTTTACATATGAAAATAGGTGGTAGATAGGATTTGACCTATTGGTTGCAATTTGCCAACCCCTGGTAGCATATTAGAAAACACACATTTGTGGTGACGAGTATGATTTGTTGTATCAAGGTATTTCTTACCTTGGAATTAGGTTGACAATAAACACATTGAACCAAAAATAAGATTTATGTCAAGCTCAGAGCTTTTCCAGGCTCAGTACTGGTATTATTGATCATACATTTTGAGAAAGAAAGTGGTACGGTGGAAAGTGCATTGGATTTAGAGTGAAAGGACCTGGGGACAAATCCCACCTTTGTCAATTAGTATGTATGACAGTAGACAGGTAATTTGTTTTATTTCTCAGTTTCTACACTTGCAACCCTTTCTGAGTTTTCAGCAGCATTTGTTGGCATTTCATGGGCTGAGGTCATACGTAGTGCAAAGTGTGCATGCTTTTGTGTTCAGAATGAAGATTGCAGTGAAGTTGCACTATGCAACAGGGGCACACACTGCCAGAAACACCTTGGCTTCATTACTCATTTGATTTTTAATTAATTTTTGCTTATTGGCCATTGATTCATTTACTGTTGCCAAATTTTTTGAGACTCCCATTTGGGGTTACAACTCACAGTTTAAGAAGTGCTTCTGAGTGGGGGTCTGTCCAAATGGTATATGGGAGTTAGTTCAAAACTTTACTATAATGCTTCTTTTTTTTATGAGTATGGTCATATGAGGATTGAGGTGTGAGAGTGAAATTGAAGCTGCAAAACAGCTTTGGGATCTTCCATCCCTATGGCTATCCAGGGTGATGGAGTTACTAGTCTGATTGGATTATCTGGGTGGTTTTTTGGGTGATGCCTGCCAAAGAACCCCCAGTGAGTTTCTCTCAAAAAAATCACATATGAGAATTCTAACTCCCTTTTTACACTTCCCTTATGGTGGTACTGCCTTCTACATACGCTGGGCATTCAATATGTAATATACTGATATGTTTTGAGGTTTACAAAGTGCCTTTTATGCAACATTTTTTTCTGACCTTTACAAAAATCTTATGAGACAGTTCCTATAGGTATTATTATACCCATTTTTTTGACTGGGTAACTGAGATTCAGAGAGTAATTTGTCCAGGGTCACATGACTAGTAAATGTCAGAAACAAGTTCTGAAGTCTTCCTGATGACACATTTGATACACTTTCCAATATACCACCCCACAGTTAGCTTAGACATGGCAGTGGCAAAGATTGTTACATGTTTATATTAGGTCATGTATTATTTAGGTGAAAACTACTCTAGTTGTCTTTTCTAAAGTAAATCCTTGTTTCTTAATGACAATGATAATTCAGGTTTACAGGAGGAGTACTATGTAGCTTACAAAGTGCTTTGCATGCATAATCTTCATAACAATTAAAAGGTTGCTAGTACTATTTTGACATTTTTGGAGGTGAAGAAATTGAAGATTAGAAGGCTGGACAGACTTGCCTAAATCTTGCATTTACAATTTAGTCTGGCATAATTTGATGAAGACAACATGGATTTTGTAGGACACATGGAAAATACACTGAACAATCTGCTGGAAAGAAGCATATGATAGTATGATAGGGAATAGGGGACAGTGCCAAGATTTTGATTTCATTTATAAAGGGAACTTCCAGACTCAGATATTCCCTTTACCAATGCAGACTGGCAACTTCTTTGAAAGCAAGTCTTAAAGTGTTACCTAGAGCACTGAGTGATCAAAAGAACTTGCCCAGTCACACAGGTAGTATGAGTCAGAGGTAGAATTCAAACCCAGGTCTTCCTGGATCCCAGGCCAGATCTTGATCCCCACTGGCAAATCATTTTAAATGGCAGAGCTCATATATAACACAGTTGGTCTTTTGTTGTTTGTTCATTTGGTTTGGTTTGGTTTTGTGATCCCAAGTCTAGTTCTCTAAGGAGCATATGAAAAATCATTTACTTAAGAGAAGAAATGATATTTGAAAATAGATAACATATTTACCATCTCACAATTGACTGAAAAATGTAGAGTCCAAAAGTTCTCAGTGTTTATTGTGTGTTAGTAATGAGCGTCCAGCTATTCCAGATCCCCTGGATCCTTCAGAAATTCCTGAAGTATCACTTAAAAGAATTTGACCTTTCCATTCACACAGGAAAGACCAACTTGGTACTATAAAACAATTTAGTCTTCTTTCTAACCACATCACATCTTTCACCCCCTTATCAAGATCATTTAAGATTCCTTACAAGAGGGGTGGCTAGGTGGTGCAGTGAATAGAGCACTGGTCAAAGAGTCAGGAGGACCTGAGTTCAAATCCGGCCTCAGACACTTAACACAAAAACCTAGCTGTGTGACGTTGGGCAAGTCACTTAACCCCAATTGCCCTCCAAAAAAAAAGATTCCTTAGAAGAGCTAGCAACAGAAATATACCTCTTCGACGACCCTCTGACAAAACAAAACAAAATGAAGCAAAACAAAAAAATTCCAAGGAAGGCATGATAATAGTTGACATTTATGTAGCATTTACTACCTGCCAGGTATTGACTTTACAATTATTGTCTCATTTGATTCTCACAACAACCCTCAGATGTAGTATTATTATCCACATTTTACACTTGAGAAAAGTAAAGCAGAGGTTCAGTGACTTGCCTAGGATCACATGCCTTCACTTGTATTCATATTCTTTAGTCCAGGCCCAGTGTTCTGTCCATTGAACCACCTAGCTGCCCATAAAAAGTAAAATAGAGAGATATTATATTCTCTGAAGGTCATTATCATGATGGAGAAGACTGAGTACAAAGAATAGTGAAGGCCTCAAGATGGTTATTATGTTTGAGAATAACTTCATGTTGATTGAGGAGATGTTGCACAGCTTCCTAAATGTTCATTTAAAGGAATTTGGCCTCTTCATCTACACAGGAAAGACCAAATGGATGAAGAATGTCTATTATTCTGATTCCAACATATATCTGAATTTATATGTTATTGAACTTGTAGAACAGTTTTATATTTGGGAAAACAATACACATGGAAAGTTGGATGGGTCAAGAATAGAAGAGGGGAAGGAGAGCAGGCTAGATTGCTTTTTGGAAACTTCAAAGCACTTTATCCATCTCAAGCTTCCCATACCTACAAACTGCAGCAGTGTTGAGAGCAAGAAAAGTCTACTACATGTTGTTTGGAACCACTGTGATGATGGTAGCATATTGATATGGGTTGTACAAGATGGGCAGGCAAAGATAGGTCACAACTTCAATCACTGAAGGAAATTATTACATTGATTTGACCAACATGGACAAAAAAATAATGGAATAAATGTTAAGCATCTGTTATGTGACTTGTACTGTACACTTTACAAATATCTCATTCTGTTTTATAACAACCCTGGGAGGCAGGTGTTATTATTAGCATCCCCATTCTATAGTTGAGGAGATGGAGACAGGCATTATATAAAGTGACTTGCCCAGGGCCACTGAGTTAGTAAATTCAGATTTTAACTTAGGTCTTCCTAATTCTTGACTCACAACTCTGATCTATCATATGTGAAGGGAATAAGAAGAATAATCATGCAAAGGGACAGTAGAAGGATGCTAAAGAAATTCTTTGCCAACTTTTTTTTTACCCCAACTTAAGCCCTCAGTTTTTCAGAGTTCTCATTGCAGCACCCCATTCAAGCCTTCCTTTGAAGTAGTACCATTATTTAGATCCAAAACTGTCCTTCATCTTCCTCTCAAAATTTTCCTCTTTTATAAAGTATAAAGTTCTATGAATCTTCCTAGGTAACAGGCTTCTCTGACACACCAGAAGATCCTACTAAGATCTTAATGCCTCTTGTCAGGAAACCTCAGCCTTTAGCAACATATCTTGATCCTTCATGAATATTTTCATTTTATAAAGATACTCCAGGAGACTACGCCTTAAGCTAATGAATGGAATAATGGTATTTTGGATGTTTTTTTTTTCCTAAATAGCTGATGGGGGAAGAATATAAGGCAGAAAGAGAGCCCTGTGTATCAGGTCATACCCATTTTAAATATGCTATGGAGAGAAGACTTTGTTGACTAGATTTGTTAATTATATCCCCTGATATTTAGTTTCATTGTGTGAACCTGTTATCCTTATTGACTTCTAAAAAACTCTTGACATCTAACCTTTTTCAGATGGTTTAAAATTCAAAGGTTTGATAAGGCTCTAATAATGAATTTTTGCCATTTAGAAGGAATTCTTGCTCACATTCTTGCATTCTTGCGAAGTACATGGTGTCCTGCATGCCGTATTTCAGTCAGAGGAAGGTGAGCTGTGTAAACACCCTGAAATATGGTTCACATAAAACAGTAATTCTCCAAGTGTGGTCCATGAACCTTTGGTGGTCCTCAAAACCCTTTCAGGAGGTTTGTGAGGTCAAAACTGGTTTCATACTACTAAGACATTATTAGCCTATTAAAATACTCCACAGCTACATATTGGGCAAAGCTGGATTTTCTTCATATCTTTCAGCAACAAAAAACTTACCATGACAGACTGAATGCAGAAACAGATATGAGAATCCAGCTATCTTTTATTATGCCAAACATTACAAAGATCTGCAAAAATATATATATAAAAACAATGCCATTTTTCAAACTAAATTTTGGGGTTTTAGAAATTTTAAAGTTTTTTTATGAAAAAGATTTTATTTATGTCAACCTGTTATGGGTTTTTTGTTGTTTTTTTGAATTAACAAATCTTTTTAAATGATCAGTTTTAATTTCTAATATAGTATTGATAGTTATAACAGTAAAAACAAAAGCTCTTTGGGATTTTTGAAAAAAGTTTTATAGCGTAAAAGAGTCCTGAGACCAAAATGTTTGAGAACCAAAGACCTACTATGACAGAAGGCTAAATCTGATGCTGCCTGAGAGCTAGGAATTTTTTTTAATGCTTTTACAGCAATAAAACTTTATTCAAAATTTGTTTAAAATTAGCTTCTGCTAAAAAACAAAAACAAACAAAAAAGCAGTCCATGGGATAAATTTGGCTGACACTGTAGGTTGCTGATGCCTGAAGGATAAAAGCCTGGGAGGGAGTATGCTCCTGAAACTGAGACCAGGAATAGTTTCTTAGGTACCAGTAAATAAGATGAAATTATTAGTCTCTCTGCCCTCAACTAAGTGTGCAAGTCATCAGAGCAAGGGAAAAATCCAGAGTTAACGTGGTTAAAGCTACTTTAATTACTATGAAGGGAACCAGGCAGTAGCAGCAGCTAGCAACTAGACCTGTTGTTTATCAGAAGCAAAGATAACATAGTTCCTATTGATTCCTGTCTGAAAGGGAGCACCTACCTATTATCTGAAGTGCTGAAGAAACTAAATGACAAAGAAAGAATACATTTTCTCCAGGCCCATGAATAAAAAGGTTAATGGAAATCTTGACCTCCAACCCCCCACCTCTCCATGTCTGTACTCAAAATAAAGATGCATCACTGGGTAGGCCAAGTGAAGGAACTGAGAATTGTTTTGCTAATAGCTCATCTCACTTCTAAATCTCTTTTTATAGGAGCGGAAACAATGGACAGAATGAACCACTATTTATCTTTGATCACTATGACTAGCTTTTCTTATTGTCCCAAGACTAATCATTTTTCATTTTCTTCCCAAACTAGCTTCTTGCAACTATCCCCGCCCTCAGTCTTTCCCTCCTCACATTACTTTGTTGGTTTCAGGCTGATAACCATAAAATGTTAATAAATCTGCTCACTCTTGTGAGATGAGCTCTAACATACAGATTTTATTGCTACCATTTCTAGCCTCCATTTGCCCTTTTGTGCTCAGGGTACCCATTAGTTACTGGAAGGGAAAGGTGGGGAGGAAACAACATAATAATTATATTTGGTTCTGGTCGACCTTGGTGCCATCCACAAATGCATTCTTAAATCAATGTGCTTTATGATTTCTGATAGCTTTTACAGCCTCAAAATATAGGGTCTTTTGTGTGCATACTATCTTAATGAAAAAGGAAACGTTGTGGGAGGTCAAGGCTTTTAAATTCATAAAAAAAAATGGAACTGGCTAGGATCATCAAAGGGCATCTCATCCCCTTCCCCCATCAGCATGATAGTACTGTACTTGCCAAAGAAGGGTTTTGCAAATAGATTGTTTAAAGAAGAGAGTTTTTCTGTCTTTGATCATCTGTGATTGGGAAGTTCTTCTTTAAATATGACTCAAATCCCTTTGGCTACATTTTGTCTATTACATAGTGTCAATGGAGATAGAACAACCTCATTTAATAATATAATTGACCTTCTCCTTTTGCAATCAAGATGGTGACAGGCATCTTATCCATGTCGTATGAGGATAAGCTGAAGGAACTAGAGTGATGGAAGTATTTGTCCCAGAGAAGAGAAGAAAAAGGGGAACATCATAGTGTACTTCAAGTTTTGGAGAAATTGTCATGTGAAAAAGAGATTAGATTTTATTAGTAGGGTCCTTGGTGGTAGAACTCAGAGCCCTGGGGAGAAGTTGCAAAGAGGCAAATTTATTTCATAGAATAAACTTCTAAAAAATTAGTGCTCGTGTGAAATGGAATTGCTGCTTCAAAATAAGCAGAGGTTGTAGGACCACTTCTTGGAGATATTGTAGTTAGAACGCCTTTTCAGATATGTGCTCAATTAAGTACTTACTGAGATTCCCTCTATAATATTCTCTAATTCTCTTCTTGAAGTTTCATTTTAAAATAATTTACTAGAGTAATTATATCTTTCCTCTGAGCACATTCTTTATCTTTTTAATTTGAAGTATGTAAGTACCAAGCTATTCAAAGAAATTATTTAGGATCACGGAATTTTAGGGGGGAGGTGTAGAATGAACCTTAAAGATCAAAACTTAACTAAAAGATCTTTTCTGGTAAAAGTGTACGATTTTGTATTTACATGTGTGTATCATATAGAATCAAGCCTTGAGGGAAACATTGCAGTATTGTGGAAAGAAATGTCTCTAGGATTCAGGAGATCTTGGTTTTAGAGACCTTAGATAAGTCAACTTCAAGTCTGAGAGCCTCATTTTCCTAATTCGTAAAATAAACAGATTGGACTCCATTTCTAAGGTTCATTAGTTGTTGTTTGGTGTTTGTCCTTCTTTCTCAAAGAGGGTCAATGGTATCAGGAAGGTGATGCCTTGATTTGAAAGTGAATTGCATTTGAGTGAGCAGGGCTGTACTCAGACCTCACTCAGTCCTTCACTCTGTCATCCATTATTAGCAAGACATAGATCAGGATGCTTGGCAATGGCAAGGATGCAGTGGGAGACAGTGGTCTTTTTAAGCTAAGGTCATTCCCAGGTCTCAGTTTTTCTGAGGCAATACTCATTCCGTAGATAAAGGCTAGGTATGACTTGAGGCAAAAAATGGTCTAGAATGCCTGCTCAAAAGAATCATAGAGAGTTCAGATGACCCGGGTTGAAATTCTTCTTCTTTCACATACTGACTAGGTGACCCTGTTAAGTGTTTCAGGGGTGGGAACCTGCTGCCTCAAGGTAACATGTGGCCCTCTAGGTCCTCAAGTGTGGCCTTTTGACTGAACCCAAACTTCACAGAACAAATCAACTTAGTGAAATGATTTG
>JAQQSW010012855.1:0-12443 GCA_028646575.1 Pseudocheirus occidentalis
GTGTGGGTGTGTGGGTGGGTGTGCGCGCACATGTGCCCACACACATTGTCTTGGGGTCTTTCATACTATATGATGACCTTTTACCATATAAACCTACTTTCTTGCATTCATAATCTTTTGCCATTATTTATATGTACAGATAATGCTACTGACCCACTTAATGAATCCTTTGAGTTTTTAGTGATGGTTTTGTATGACTATACATTCTAACTCTAATTTTCCTTTTGAGCAAGGGCTCTCTGGTAAGATAGCTGGCCAGAGTCTGCGGTCCTGGAATGAACAAAGGCAACTGGCATATTCATAAATAAAAATCACAACACTGGTGGCATTAGCATGGTTCTTTCAGCTAAGACAAGCAGATGTATCTGTGTAAGGTGGAACATGTATTTGTTGTTGTTGATTCATTCTGTTGTGTCCATGTCCAACTCTTCCTGGCCCCATGGACCACAGCATGCCAGACCTTTCTAACAGTCTTTCCAAGGTCATGTTGTTTCCATTATGCTCTCAATCCATTTAATCTTCTGCTGTCCCCTTTTTCTTTTGCCTTCAGTCTTTCCCAGCATCATGGTCTTTTCCATTGATTCCTGTCTTCTCATTACATGGCCAAAGTATTCAGCTTCAGCTTCCGTATTTGGCCATCCAGTGAATTGTCTGAGTTAATTTCTTGTTTAAGGGACTCTCAAAAGTCTTCTCCAGGAGCACAATTCAAAAGCATTAGTTCTACAGTGTTCAGCTTTCCTCATAATATGACTCTCACAGCCATACATTGCTACTGGAAAAGCCATAGCTTTAATCATACGGACCTTTGTTAGCATGGTGATGTTCTCTTCTTTTTAGTATGCTGTCCACATTTGCCAGTTTTCATTCTGAGGAACAAATGTCTTTTAATTTCATGGCTGCAGTTGCGGTCTGCATCAAACCTAAGAATATAAAATCTGACCCTGTTTCCATTTCTTCTACCTCCATTTGCCAGGAAATGATGGAACCACTTGCAAAGATATTAGGTTGATTTTTCTTTTTTTAAATCAGGTTAGCTTTTACACTCTCCTTGTTCAGCCTCATCAAGAGGCTTCTTAATTCTTCTTCAGTTTCTGCCATCAGAGTGGTATCTTCTGCATATCTAAGATTGTTGATATTTCTCCTGGCAGCTTTAATTCCAGCTTTTGATTCATCTGGTCTAGCAATTCACATGACATACTCTACATATAAGTAAATAAATAAGGTGACAGTATACAGCTTTGTCTTACTCCTTTCCCAATCTTAAACCAATCAGTTGTTCCACCTTCACTTTTTTTTTTTTTTTTTTTTTTTTTTTTTTTCTTTTTGGAGGGCAGTTGGGGTTAAGTAACTTGCCCAAGGTCACACAGCTAGTTTTTTGTGTTAAGTGTCTGAGGCCGGATTTGAACTCCGGTACTCCTGACCCCAGGGCCGGTGCTCTATTCACTGTGCCACCTAGCCGCCCCCACCTTCACTTCAAATTGTTGCTTCTTGACCTGCATACGAGTTCCTCAGGAGCCAAGTAAGATGATCTGGTACTCCCGTCTCTTTGAGGACTTGCCACATTTTATTCTGATCCATTCAATCAAAAGCTTTAATGTAGTCGGTAAAGCAGATGTAGATGTTTTTCTGAAACTCCCTTGCTTTCTCTATAATTCAGCAAATGTTGGCAATTTGATCTCTTGTTCCTTTGTTTCTTTTAAAACCAACTTGCTTTTCTGGTAATCCATGGTTCACATATTGCTAAAGTCTAGCTTGTATAATCTCAAGCATAACTTTGCTGGCACATGAAATGAATGCAAATGTTTAATAATTTGAACATTCTTTGGCATTGCTCTTTAGGATTGGGATATAAAGTAATCTTTTCTAATCTAGTGGCCACTGTTGAATTTTCTAAATTTGCTGGCTTATTGGAGGCAGCACTTAAACAGAAGGATTTTAAACAGCTTAGCTTCATAGTTAGCAATGCTTCTTAAGGCCCACTTGACTTTATTCTGCAGGATGTCTATCTCTAAATCAGTAACCACACCATTATGGTTATCAGTGATGTTAAAATCTTTGTTTTATAATTCTTCTCTATATTCTTGCCATTTCTTCTACTTCTGTTAAGGCCCCACCATTTTTCTCTTTTATCATGCCCATTTTTGCATGCAACATTTCCTTGGTATCTCTAATTTTCTTCAAGGGATCTTTTCTCTTTCCCATTATATAGTTTCTTTTATTTCTTTGCATTGCTCTCAAATTTAAGCTCTCCTTGCTATTCTCTGGAATTCTCTTTTCAGTTGAGAATATCTTTCCCTTCCTCCTTTCCCTTTTGCTTTCCTTCTCAGCTATTTGTAAATCCTCATCAATCATTTTGCTTTCTTACTCTTATTTTTCTTTGGAATGTTTTTTTGTTGCTGCCTCCTGTACAATATTTTGAACCTCTGTCCATAGTTCTTCAGGCACTCTGCCAAATCTAATCCCTTAAATATGTTCATCACTTTATATTCATAAGGTATGTTATTTCAGTCATACCTGTATGATCTGGTGATTTTTCCTTCCTTCATTTTGTCTGAATTTTGCAATAAGAAGCTCATGATCTCAACCATAGTCAGCTCTAAGTCTCCTTCTAACTGACTGTATAGAGCTTCTCCATCTTGGGTTGTAAAGTATATAATCAGTTTGATTTCTGTATTGACCATCTGGTAATACCCACATGTAGAATTACCTTTTGGGTTGTTGAAAAAAAGAGTACTTGCTATGACCTGCAAGTTATTTTGACAAAACTCTTATTAGCCTCTGCCCTGGTTCATTTTGTATTCCAAAGCCAAACTTGCCTGTTATTCCACCTGTCTTTTGATTTCCTGCTTTAGTATTCCAATCCCCATGATGAATATAACATCATTTTTTGTGTTATTTCTAGAAGATGTTTTAGCTCTTCATAGAACTGCACGCTTTTGGGCTCTTGGGCATCAATGATTGGAGCACAGACTTGTAGTACTGTGACATTGAACAGTTCGCCTTGGATTTGAAAAGATATTCTTTCATCTCTGAGATTATACTACAGTACTGCTTTTCTCATCCTTTTATTGACTGTTAGGGCTACTCCATTTCTTCTAAGGGATTCTTGTCCACAGTAGTACATATGATCACCAAATCATATTCACCCATTTCCATCTATTTGAGTTCATTAACACCTAAGATATTGTTTAATTCTTCCTATTTCCTGTTTGACCACATCTAGTTTACCTTGTTTCATAGCTCTTTACTCTTCAGGTTCCTATGCAATACTGGTCTTTACAACACTGGACTTCCCTTTCATCACTAGAGACATGTGAATGCCCAGATGATAAAGTACAGCCATTACAGTAATACACTATGTTTTATTTTTAAAGCATGTTTCTAGTGTACTTATTTCTCATAAAATAGATAGCCTCAAGGAAAAGGGATTTTATGTTTTCAGCCTGATACCAGAAATATCAGGAAATTTCTCCATCATTTTAACTTTCAGATTGATGAAGAACTGAATCTCATGTTGTACTTGGGGGAATGGGCCTTATTTTTTTCTCAGCACATATATGGTCAAAAAATTAGCAAAGTTGATGTAGGTATTAATTTGAGCAAGTCTAATGTAGTAGGAAAAGGACTGACTTTGGAGACAAAACATGGATTCATAGAACAGTTTTCCCGCTCAGCACTGATATCATCTGAGGCTACTCCTTTCTCTTCACTGAGCCTATTTGATGATCCATGAAGTCATGCAGTTGAGCCAGATTTCTCTAAGGTCTTTTCCAACTTTAAATTTTATGGTCCTTATGGAAAGTGAACTTGAGTCAGGTGTGGTGGTTGGAAAAATATTGCCAATGTTGTCTCTTCTTCAGTGCTACCTTGCTAATAAAAACCTCTTCCATCCTGCTAGACAACTGTGGCCATGCTGCCAGTAGTCCCTGCTTGACCGTGGATGTTCGGTACTGAAGTCAAGCTAACAGCAATCAGATGTCCACACTAGATCTCACACCTTAGTGCAAGAGGCCACTAGGCTGCGTCAGGAGATGCAGAGCAGCTTAGAGCTCTCAGGCTGACAAGTGCTGGGAGCAGTCCCTTCTGCCTGGGTAAAACAGGGAAAACGAGGTCTTTAAGGAAGAAAAAAATAGGTGCAATTTAGCAAATCTCTGTTCCCTAGATAAAGGAGCAGAGCCTAAATAATTTTATATCATTTTTTTTTTTAGACTTCCAGGCTGCTTCATGGGAATCCTTCAACTCAGCTTATCCTCTCTGCTGCTTTTCCACTACAACAGGGCACTTTGACTCAGGCCCATCACCAGCAGCATCAGTCTCAACAACAGCAACTTACCCGGCATAGAACTGATGGTTTGACGGATCCTTCTAAAGTTCAGCCACAGTAGCACATTCGCCCCTTTTCTGACATTGAAGGGGAGAGAATGGCTATTTCATAGAGAGTTGCACTGATGACCATTGATGGTAGGAAAAATTTAGACTATATAAGATGCAGTATTGGAAATCTGTGGAGAGTGCTCTATGAAAGTACATGTGCAGTACTAGCCAGCAGGAAGATGATCATAAGGATGTGGCCAATTCTGACAGTGTTTTAGTTGCCCAGACGTTGTTTTGTTTTTTTTTTTTAAATAAGAAAACAGCATCATGCCAAATGTTAATTTGCCCAGTGGAGCCCAATCTACAGTGAAATAGAAGGGCACTAACAATATTCATCTTTAGTAGTTCTGTACATTTTTTCAAATGTTACAGTGGACATATTGTTGCCACACCAGTGGTTTGAATTTTGCTTAAAAAAAAAAAATGCCACGAAGACAGTCCAGAAGACTTTGTCTTTTGTCAGGTGATTATGGGACAGTAAATATTTTCAGAATGTTGTGTGGAATCAAATTCTCTGTTGTACAGATGCTGTAAAATATTGTGTTATATGTCTGGATAAAAAGAGAGCGCGCAGAATATTTTATATGCTGCATGGAAGCATACTCTCTTCTTTTAGGTTTGAATACATTTCCTTAAATTCTTGCACCACATTCAGACTAATACATCCCTTTTCCCCCCTTTTGTTTACAACATGATACATTGTTCTTTTCACTCTTTTCTGGGGCACAAGTCTATTTGTATTTTCCTGTGATGTCACAGTTTGTTCAATGAGGTATGATGTGCTGCTGGGAGTGGATTTTTTTTCAGGTTAAATTATTGATGTGATTGTTGGAACTGATGATCGTGCAACAGGGTTTTCAGGATGTTCAGAAATATCCCTTGTTTCATAATTATTCAATTATGTTTGAAAATAGTATTTGCACTGTTTTATGTATGTAGACGGTTGGGAATTTTACTCCCTTGGAGTGATCACATCTTTTGATATAGTTCATAGTTGGAAATATTTATGTAAAACTTAAAAAAGCAATTTCAAGAATATTTCAGCTATAGGAGTAATTTGCACAAAATGTATTTACATTTTAGGCACTTTTTAACTTTCTCTGTGGTGGGAACTGTAACTTGTTAAAATGTGTTGGAAATCTTTTTATTGTCTTTTTACAACTTCAATGTTTCTTTTAGTCAGAAATGATTCAGGGTTGTTTAAAAAAAAAGCCCCATAGTGCCTTGATTTTGATTCAGGTGATAATGCTGACCATTGTTTGAACTATGTTGTCTTGATTCTGTAGCAATATTACAGTTTTGAAGTCTTAGTACAGTTTTAACAAAATTAGAGTGTTCACTAACATTGGTGTTTTTTCTCCCAGGGAAGACTACTTTATTTCAACTGGAGATCATGCATAATTTGAAAAAAGTGACACCTCTTTGTTTTCATAGTCATTAATATTATCCAGGAATTCAGAATTTTCTTAAATGTAGGCTTAGCTGTGTTCAGGCCGAAATATTTACTTATAATTGAGTTGTAAATTGACTTGATATTCATATAGGCAAATAGAAAAAATTAGGAGGCAAGATTTGAATTAATTGGAAACTCAAAAATTAAAATAATGTGTTCAGCATGGTTTCTAACATGAAGTAAGACTTAAGAAGGCATTCATGTTACAAAGATAATAAAAAAATTCCAACAGAAAAGATATACTTTTAAAAATGCTCTATCGAAGAGATTTTTTTTTAATGGTACTTTTAATTAAGTCCACATCTACAGAGAAAAAAAAATAATGCAAAGGAAATCTTATTAGGATATTTGAAATTACCCCCCCCCGAAGGTTTAACACAGCAGTTATTGGTAAATAGTTTTTATTTTTTCATGAAAATAATTGAACATGGAATAACTAGATAACTTACACTAATAGCTAGATAACTTAAGATTCAAATTGAACCCCAAGGCTTTTTTAAGATCCACCATGGCTGAAACATTGTTATTTTCTTAAGGGTTCTACTTTTAGCTTTTCATTGACTTGCATCCAACCAGCAATTACTACTTAAAGACCACAATGGAAATGGAAAATAGAAATGAAAAATAAAGAACCAAAGAAAGGTAGGACCTGCCTCTGTAAAAAGGAGCAGGACCAGATACCAATATTTAACATATCAAGAATCCCTTTCCAAGCTGTGTAATCTTTCAGAAGAGATTTGTCATTCCCATGAATGAAAGAAAACTAGTTTTCACCCTGGTGTCTGTATCTGAATATAACTGGTTTAGAATGTTCAAAATGAGGTATTATTTCTCCCTCACCTAAGATTGCCTTGTTAAAATTGTTATACCGTTCCACATATGTGTATCTAAAATCAGGTTTTATTTTTTAAGAGTTCTGGGCTGATAAAGTTGAGATAAATACATAGACCTATTTAAGGCACACCTGGTAACTCTAAGCAAGCACCTGACATTAAAGGAAAAACCCGGTGACCTCTGAGTCCTCCAAACTCAGGTTGGTACAACCAAAGTGAAGCAGAAGGTTCCATTCTTAGCCGAGGAGTTAGTAAATCAGTAAATCTAAGTACTGTATTTACTCATTCTCCCTGTTACCCCTACCTTAAATAGTTCCCACCCAATACATATGTTGAATAGAAAATCAAAAGAAATTATTTCAATTTATTAATTCCCACTCCCCTCCTCCAAACTCTCTCTTGCTTTGAAACAGCAGCCACTGAAATGAAATACCTGACCACTTTTCATTGACCATGGTGCTGTAAGAAAGCTAGTCTCCATCCAGCTGCCACTTACTCTCCATCCAACCCCTTATTTATGTCTCTCACTCTCTCCTGCCTATCTCCTTTGGTCTAGGATAGGGTGGGTATACAAGTTTTCAAAGTACTTTCAAAATCATGGAGGGCCTAGTTCTTAATCTGTCCCTCAAAAGGAAAGATCACAAATTAAAATGCTACCTTTTAGATTTTAGAAAATCCATTCTTCCACCAAATCCTCCCTCTCAAACATATCTGTAAGAAGCTTTTGACACTAAGCAACACTTTTAAAGGACAGGAGAGGAGGAAGGGGAAATGTTAGGGGCTCTAGCTTTTTTGTGCATTAGCACATGGGGAGAGAATTTCAGAGACTTAACCAACATTGTGGAAAGTGGTGGCCCACTGGAACCCAGAGGCTCATTCTCTTGTTTTAGAGTCAAAACTCTGAAGGGAAAAATGAGATTATGTAGTCAGAAGCATGATAATTCAGGATTGATCCTCTGTACCACCTTATCTGATGTCTTTGTAAATATGGTATATACAGAAATGTCCTGGTAATAATAGGAAACCAAGGCAATCTACTAGTTTCAGATATAGAAACTTGGAGCAGAATGTATTAAAAATGATACTTGGATCTCTTGTATAGTATTGTAGGCATTGCCTTAAAAGGAATCTGTTGTCCTATGAGTGACTGAATTAGCTATATACTAAAGGCTCTCTCATTCAGAGAGGTCTTAAACAAAAAGCCTTAGGGAAGAGCACTTAAAGTGGAATTGTTTTCCCTGATAATTATTTATGGAGAAAGATTCCATGTAACTGGAAAATTATTCAAGACATTTAGATCACTTCTGCCATATCTAGGCAAACTTTTTTTAAAGAATAGAAAGCATATAGCATTCTACCTGAAACCCATTTTCTATCTATTTTTTTTGTCCTACACTTTCATTAGTGACTTTGAATGTATGGGTAAGCATATTTTGCCTGTGTCAAACTCATTCAAATATATAGCCTCTCCAATATCTATGACCCTGCTTATCGGTCCCATGGGAGTAATAATGTTGGAAGGTACAAACACTGGATATTAACATTGCTGAAGTGAGTCTGACAAGGAAGCTAGAGCACCAGAATAAGAATTGTGGAAAAGAAATTGCACAAAGGCACTTATCCATGTTAAGGGAGAGTAGATGAAGATGTGCATTTTTTTGGTTTGTTTGAATTGGGTAAGAACTTTCTGAACTGAGCTCCTAAAGTCATTGCAAAAGAAAATAAATATAAATATTTTTATAGTATATTTAATATATATATATATATATTTGTATATAACTGTAAAAGTATAGTAGGAGCCCTTCACATGCCTTCCATTTTAATCTAGTTTACTTTTGCCATAGCGCTTAGTGTTTCCCATCTGTATAGGTAATGTGCCTACTGTCAGCTTACCAAAAGATAGTATTGCTGCTTTCTGGGACAGGTGAGAACCAATTTCTCATGCCTGGGGATCCTTTTACATGTGGAATAATGACAAATTCTTTAAAAACTCAAGTCTAATACCGTTTGAAAACATCATCTGGATATGTCATAAGCACTTTATTGCAATTACTCACTTTGACAGTTTATCATTACTGATGTTATTCCCAAAGGGCCCCCACATCAACATTTGAATAATAAACTGAAGCATTTCTTGTCTAAGCATTTAGACCCAGTGAACCTTAGGTTTATGGGAGTGATTTTAAAGTGTCAAAAACCACTTGGCTCTGTTTTTGTTTTTTAAATGTTGAAGGAATTGTTTGTAGGTGAATAGTTCCATTTAGAGATTTTCTTAAACCTCTCTTGCCTTTTGTATGGCCACCAAAAAAAAAAACAAAAACAAGACCAATGAGCCTGTTTAGTTTTCAGAGGTCTAGAAAATTTTTCTTCTGAGTAGGAGTGTATAGACCTAAACGTTCAATGAATTGGTAGTAGCAAATCCTAGAATATAAGTTTTAAGAAGCAAACCAAATTGTTCTGAATGTTTTAAATGTTGTGTCCTACAGTGTTGGCAGGCCATTTTAGTGTCTCATTTAAATTGTTCTTAAAACAGTTCTGTACTAGAAAACCTGGGGAAATGGAAATGGCTGCTTTGGAAAAGATTGAGAAAAATCTGTCTTTCAATCTTACATTAATTGTCTCCTTTAGATAAAGGAGACCACTGAAAAGTATTGAGATGTTAATGCAGGATGTTAGAAACTGAATGTTGACTAATTCATAAGAAATGAATCAAACTTGGACATTAAAAACAATTTAAAACAGCTTGTGCACAATTTTGGAAGTTTCTTCATGTCCTAACAACACTACATTCCTTATTTTTCTTAAATAAAATAGTAATTTAAAGGTTCTGTGATGTTTTCAGTGCTTTATGCTTTGTTAATTGCCTGGGGTTCCCCAGCCTGATGCTCCTTAGTGAAATAAAGTATTATTTATAAAGAAAATATTACATAAGAAACCCTTACCCACCAGCAAACACTGAGAGGTGCTGCACTGAGACAATCAAAATAGTATTTATAAATAATTTAGAAAATGGTTTTAAAGAAATAATTGCTTTGATGAAAGCACTTACGTGACTTATTAAAAGACTAAAAGTATTTATTTTAAAATAAATCTGAGTGTTAAAATTTCCTATTAAAGTGATTTCTGTATCATGTTTTTTTTGCTTTTGGATTGGCATAATGAAAACCTTTCATTTTGGGCCCCTGCTATTTATCACTTTCACGAGCATCTGTGGCTGTCCTTACGTTGGTCAGCCGTGAAGGAACTGTAATCCTTCATGTAAAAGATAGCAAAAATATCACATTGCCCTACTGCTCTTAACTGGCTTATTAACAATCAGAATAAAGGTAACTCCTTCAGAAAACTTTATTTTACTTGTTGCCTTTTCTATTCCGTAGGGTTTAAGGTTTTAGTTTTTTGTAAAAGTATAAAAGGCACTTTATTTGTAACTCCTTCCCCTAGTGCAGCCTAAGGGTGCATAGAACCTATGGCACATGTTGCCCACTAGTCTACTTTTTGAACTCTTGAGAAAAGGACTAGTATCTTTTAATGGTTATGTTATCACTACTTTATCCCATGAGGCACAGTAGAAGTGGTACAATCTCTTCTGCATAATAAAACGACCAGATGCCTTTATGTTAATGTTGGTCAGTCCTCCTGAACACCCCTTTTCCTGTCTCCATTCATAGCATGGTCTGATGAAGTGATATTTGGACAATTGAAGGAGGGTAGGGAGGCTTTCAGGTTTCAAGTGGTTGTAGGATTTATAGTTTGGACATACCAAAGGAGTCTCCCGAGTTTTGGATGTCAAAATAAGGCATGCTGACTTTTGGTAATGTCAGTGTTTTGGTAAAATTAACTGTCTTTGCCTTGATGGGTTAAAGTTGACTATGTCATAAGCATACTTTTAAATTTTCTAGGCAAACAAACTGTGACATCACTTGAGGGTGACATTGTTTGAATGTTCTCTGTGCTTGAGTTAAGACTGCTGGTGCAGGTTCATTGCTGGCAATGTTTGCACCAAAATACCTGGCACTAGAGAGTTCTTATAGAGGAAGTTCTGTAAATGTTTCATCTTGAAATCCTTGTCCCCACACAATGGTGTTACTGTATTAAGTAGACAATCATTTTTTTGAACAAAATTGTCAGAAAAATCTTTTTTTCCCACAGATGCCAACCAAAAGAGGTATAATTTAGACTACTGTTAGAACTATTTTCAAATGCATTTTACTGTGGTATACATTTGAAAAGGGCCTCAGTGGCAAGGAAATTAATTCCATGTTCACTTTATATAAAAATTAAAACCCAAAGATAAGTTGATGCTGTTCTGGATACAAAATTAAGACAAACAGTTTATTTCTGTAAATTTCTTAATTGTTAACATCTGCTGGTAGGTGGAACAAGAATAAGAATTTTCTGGAGTTCTGTATCTCTGTCCTATTATCCCTGTTCCTCTTGATTCTTCATCTGAATTAGATAAAAATGTCTCAATTTTACAGGGGTTAATCACCAGATTAAATAGACAAAATTTTACTCTCAGAGGGCACTGCTTAATCTTCGGTCTAAAACATTTGGTTAAATAAATAATGAGGGTCATTTTTTTTTTTTGTATTGCTATTTAATGTGTTCTGCCAAAATCCTACATTGCACTTAACCATTTTTATCAGTGTGCTATTAGGATCTCTATAGTTGCAAGAGCATCTTTCTATTGAAGTCAAATGTGTACTCTGAAAGAGTACCCTTCTGCCTCAGCTACTAAATGAAGGGGATGTAGTACATGGGGCACATGCCATTTTAATTTTGCCAATTTAGTGTTGCCTTTTGTGTTTTAGTGTTACAGCTGGTTATTGCCTGTTTTCTGGCAACACTACTATACATGACTGTTCGAAAAGGCAAATTAATAGCCTACTGTCTTTTGTTATATGGCCAAAAAAAAGCCCTAGTCTACACTATTGTTTTTCCAAGTTATCCTTAGGAATTTGTGTAAAGCTTTAAAAACAAATCTGTACTACTAACAATGTATTTTCCCTTAGAATACTGTACTCAGAACTTTAGCAAAAGAGCCAAACAGTAGCATGTTTTTTTCTCTTGATGTTAAAAACAAAATGAAAACCCTAACAACCTTTTTGTTTCTTTTGTTCAATTTGGAAAATAAAAACAGTACCTCAATGATAATGTTTTTTAATGTTACCTATAATTGATATAAATTGCCGCGTTCATCTAGCATAGAACTAGAAAATTAAATATTTTCAGAATCATTGACAGTGACCTCTCTCTTTATTTATATTCACCTAACCTATCTGAATTGCACGTGTTCTTTACTACCTTATCCTTACTAGACAGACTACTAGGTGCAGTGTTACTGTCATAGGAGAGTTATGGAAAGTTAGAATACTATATTCTGTTAATGTTAAAATTTCTATAGGCCAGTGGTGTGAACAGGAGGAAGGAAGATTGGCTGTGGTATCCTAGGTATTCCCTGCGAGATGTCTCAGCTCAGAGCTAGTAATTAATTATGGGCACCTTGCCTAATAAACAATCCCTTAAACAATACTGTGTGTTGTTAATCCCGCCTATTTAATATTTGTATTACTCATTACTCTTTTATATACCTCTAAAAGATAATTTATACACAGAAAACCCATCAAGTGTTCTAATAACTTTTTATTTACATCATTTCCATATTACATTTAATATTTGCAATAGAGAAAATATAAATACAGCATTTTACTTTTAAATTTGGTAATTCAGCATTGTCAAATATTGACCATTCCTGTATATTGTGAGTTTCCAACCCAATTTTT
>JAQQSW010012856.1:0-12443 GCA_028646575.1 Pseudocheirus occidentalis
AAAAAAATAGAAAGCAATGTGAAATATCTCCTTGAAAAAACCACTCTCCTGGAAAATATATCCAGGAGAGACAATTTGAAAATTATTGGTCTACCTGAAACCCATGACCAGAAAAAGAACTTGGAAACCATTCTTCAAGAATCCTCAAAGAAAACTGCCCTGATGTTTTAGAGTCAGAGGGCAAAATAGAACTTGAAAGAATTCATCGATCACCTCTTCAAAAACATCCCCAAAAGAAAATCAAAGTGATTGCCTAGCAAGTATAATTTTCAGATTATGTAATGTAGATTTGTAATCAGCACAGTATGATTTTGTAGTTTTCCTGACACACATTTAAGGCATATAAATGAAAGTGAATGCCAGTGAAACTGGAAGTGAACTAAACCAGATGCTTTATCAGGCAAGAAAGATGACACCATAGTCAGAGACTGAATTAATTGGTTAATAAAGAAGTCAAAGAAGGGAAAGAGGAAATGTGTGTGGCTAGTGCAAAGATGATGGCCTGGTATGGAACTAAGGAGACCAGAGACTGGCAGTCAAAGAAGGCAGAGGGAGAGGTGGAATATCAATAGACTGAGATAAAATAAGGTGATTTTAGAATTTATGAATTTATAAAGTTGTATATTTGTTGCCAATGGATGAATTACTGATTCAGAGTAGCTTGTTTCTTACCTTATGACCATGATATAGAGTAACACATAAAATAAAATACAATATATAATAATAATATACAATATAAACATACTTTATAGTGGCTTCTAATTAACTTAATGCTTGCTAATAAGGTGATTCTTAGTACCAATGTGGTTCTTGGTGCATTTCCCAACATTTTCATGTGATTATTGTAGCAGGAGCTGACTGCAGGAGGCTAAGGGTCATTTTATATCATTCTTTGTCTTAAGAGAATGAGTGGACTTTATTGCCTCCAAAATACCTTCCAACTCTAAATCAGAAGGCCTTCTGACCTTCTGAAGGTTCAGTTTTTAATGGATCCTTCACTGAAGTATTTCTATTTTGTAATTATGGAGATACATCTAGTTTAATTAGATGAAAAAAATCTGTAATATTTACTGGTTATTATCACATACCTTTTCAATCAAAAAAGTTACAACACACTAAAATAATAATGAAAATAACAATTTCTGGTATCTATATAGCACTTTAAGGCTTGCGAAGCTCTTTATCTTTGTTAACTTGCTTGATCCTCATTACAGCCCTTTGCAGTAGTGCCTATTATTATCCCCGTTTTACAGGTGAGGACAAGAGGCTGAAGAAAAGTATTCATTCATTCCATGTCCCATGGTTAGTGAGTTCCTAAGGCAGAATTTGACTCTACATCTTCCTGATTCCAAATACTATGTTTGCTCTACTGCCCAGGTGCTTAACTACATTATCTGGGGACCTAAATGGAATGTTGATGTTAAAATAAAAGGGTCTGCCGGATTGTGAAAAATGGCAATCACTACTCTATTCCAATGAGAATTGAAAGAAAATGATGCATGTAAAGTGCTTGGCCAACATTCCTGCTTTCTAAATAAGAACTCTTTTGGGCAGACTTCTACAGGGGTCCATAGCCTGGCGCCATCACTGTACCTTGGATCTCTGGATAAACAGCCATGTACAGCAGTCCCCACCTCAGAGTGCTCGACGTTGTCTCTGTTCCAGCAAAGAAGAGGTCCAGGGTGCAGAAAACTAAATTCTTTTCTTCAAAACTAGAATGGATGTTATCCTTAAATTAAAAGGATGAGCATCAGTTGGTTAATTAAAAAAATAATACTGACTGTCTACAATTATGAGGTGCGAGGCCATCAATGGTGCCTTGGGGGGGGGCATGGGGAACCCAGGTCCAGATCGTCAGCTTCACATTAACACCCAAGGATACAGTAACTGTACCTAAGAATGAGAGCTACTAATTCTTTTATGTTTTTGAAATATAATTTTTCCAACCACATGCAAATGCAGTTTTAACATACTTATTTATATAAAATGTTGAGTTCCAAATTTTCTTCCTCCTCCCCAACATTCCTCACTAAGATGGTAAGCAGTTTGATATAAGTTATATCTGTGCATTTGTCCCAAAACTTACCCCAACCTCTACAGTCTTCATCATTTGCCTTTCGTTCAGATTAGCCAATCTGTAGCTACTTTAAAGTTGTTTGAATATGCATTTTTCTAATAAATAGCAATTTAGAGAAATTTGGGTATGATTATAGATAGCCTTGGTTTCTTCGTATGGAATCTGCTTGTTCATGTCCTTTAACCCTTCATCAATTCGGAAACGTGTATTCTTGCCAATTTTTCATTAATGATGTAGATAATTTTCCAAATCCCTATAGGTTCGTATGATTTCTTCACTGGAGAATTTGCCTTTTCAAGTCCTTTGACAATTTATTTATTTGAGAATGACTCATATTATTTTAGCTTTGGAAAAATAATTTGTACATATATATATATATGAGATCTCTATCTTACAAATTGTTCATAGAATCCCCCACCCCATTTTCTCCTTTTCTTCTGATATTTGTTACTTTTTTGTACACCCCATTTTTAATTTAATGTAATTGAAACTATCCATTTTATGCCTAACTTTGCTCTTTAATGATTGTTTATTAATATTTTTTCTCCTATTCATAAAACCGATAAGTTATGTGTTCAGTGTTCTTCTAATTTTCTTGTAAAATCTCTCTTTATATCTAGGTCATGAATCCATTTTGAAGTTATCTTGGTAAATGTTTTAAGACATGGTTCTATGCCCAGGTTCTGCCATAATATTTCCAGTTTTCCCCACGATTTTTTTTTTCAAATAATGGTGTCTTTTTGCAAAACTTTTCCTTTATACTTGTCAAATATAAAAACATTTTGTTTATTTGATACTTTGAAGTATATGTCTACACCTCCCTTGATCTGTCTTTCTAGTGTCTTAAATATACTTTAAGGTCTGTTGCTGCCAAAATTCCTTCCTGTATAGTATAAAAAATTATTTCCTTTGATGTTCTTGAGTTTTTGTTTTTCCAAATGAATTATGTTTTTATTTTTATTAATTCACATTCTAATTTATAACTGCTCTGCATGAATGTCCCTTTGTCTTATTTTTACTTCCTGTTTTGCTGCTCATTTTTTGCTATCTCTTCATTCTATCCCTGTTACTTGTCTTCTCCTTTTACCCCCTTATTCCTTATTTTAGCCATCCCTCTAAATGCCCCTTATTTATCTCCTCACCTCACCCTGCTAATATTAATTTATATACTTTTCTAACAGCCTCTCCGTCACCCTATTCTCCATCACCCCTCTTGGAGTTTGTAAGCCTCCTAAACTTCTTGAGATAAATATGTTCTTTCCTCTTCAATCTAGATCAGACTAAGTGTCCAATACCAGCAACCCTTTAACCCCACCTATTTACTCTGAATTAATTCTTCCTTTCATGTCTCTTTTTTTTTGAGGCACCTTATCCTTTTACTCTTTTCCTATCCAATTTTATTTTTAGAATAGCTACATCATACACAATGCATTCCAAGCCACTTTTTCAAACTATTCCAATAATGATAACTGTTTTAACAATGCTATTACTGCTATTAATAACTAAGAATTACAAATATTAATAACATTTTCATATAAGTAAAGTTTGATTTTAATAAGAGAATTATAGTTGGTCTTTAATGATTTCCTTACATTTTTTCCAGTTCTTTAGTACTGAATTTTCCTTTGGTTTCTGGCATTTTGGTTCAAAATATTTGAAATTTTTTCTGTTCAACAAACATTTTTTTTCATTCAGGATTATAATAAACTTTTCTGGAAAAGTTATTCTTAGATGCAGTATCAGCTCCCTTGCTTTTTGAAATATCATTTTACAAGAGCTAAGCTTTATTAGTATAGAAGCTTCTAGGTCTTGTGAAATCCTGATTGTTTTATTGACAATATATAATTTGTGGTTGTTTGGTTGTTTGTTTGTAATTTTTCCTCTTTAACCTGGAAATCATATAACTTGGCTATGACATTCCTATAAGTTTTCTTCTTGGGATCTCTTCCAGGTGGTGATCATTGTATGCTTTTTAAAACAATTTAAATTTACCTCCTAGTTCTTGAACTTAAGAGGAATTTTCTTCAAAAATTTCTTATACTTTTGTATCTATTTTTTGATTATAATATTTATATAGATGTACAATTCATATAGTTTCTCCCCTTAATAATTTCTCCAGATCAGTTTTTTTATATGAGATTTTCAGAGTATGTTTTCTAGTTTTACTATATATTGTTATCTTGTGATATTGTTTCATTCCACTTGCACATTTCAAGTTTAAAAGGAGTTATTTTTTCCTTAAATTTTGTATGCCTTTTCCTATTTAATTAGCTCTCCATAATTTTCTTAGATTTATTTTTTTTTCTAATTTTTCCTCATTCTCTCTTATTTGATTTTTGGATTCCTTTTTTTATTTTCCTTTTAAAATTTATTTTTGTATTTGTGACCATTTGACATTATTCCTGAGGCTAGGAGTGGCCTTTCTTTTAAACCTCACTATCTTCTTCTGAATAGGAAGCCAAGTCTTCTTTTATAGCAATGTAGCTATCAATGGTTGTTTTTCTTTCCTTTCGCTTGCTCGTTTTTTATTTTAAATGTGCTACATTTTATTATTTATAGCTTAATATTATGTTCAAGTTTTAATCTGAAATTTTGCCCTAGACCTCAGGTCCTTCTTAACATAGTTTTCTAAATTCTGTCTGATGGTTCAACCTCAGGGACTCTTCCCTTCCTACGCAAAGTCTCAGCCCTGCTATTTGGAAGATGTTAGTGCTTGTGTTATTGCTCTATCGTCCATGCTTTTATACTCAGACCTCCTTCTCCACAGCCACAGTCAGAGACTGATCATGTCTTGCTATCACTGCTGGGCCTGACTTCTGGATAAAACAGGAGATCTTCTGTCTTCACTCACTCAGCCTCAGTTATAATTGGATGAAAATTTATCAGGTAAAAGTTCCTGAACTAATTTCTTCAGACCATGAAAATACAAATATTGAGGTGAGATTTCTTGAGATCTAGTGTGATTCTCTCAGGGGCAATAGTTTGTGGGCTCAGAGGAGTTGAGCAAGAGGTGATTAAACTTCCCTCAAACCAACATTCAGCTCCTGGATTCTTCTCTGAAGTCCTCTTAAGATGTCCTAAGTGAACAAGTCCTTTACCAATTTATTTTTGCTGCTCTACATTCATTTCATGATGATTTTCTGTATGTTTTTGGAGGAAATCCTTATATCCTGGACACTCTTGACATACTACACCATCTTCCCAGAATGTCTTCTTCCTCCTCAATCTATTTTACAAGTTAATAGTTTTGTTTTCCAGTGAATAATTTTGCATTTTCTTCTATTTTTCATATTTTTGATTTTGTTTAACAATCTTGATATCACAAAGAGCCACAAGCTTACACTTCCCAAATCTAATTTTTAACAAGTTATTTTCTTCAGTTACCTTTTGTGCCTCATTTTCCATTCACACAATTTTACTTTTTAAGAACTTGTTTTCTTCAGTTGAATTTTTGTGATTTATTTTTTCAAGCTGTTCACTCTTCATTTTTCTGTATAGCTCTCATTACTTTTAATATTTTTCTCTTCCACCTCTCTTACTTGATTTTTAAAATACTTTATGAACACACCCAGGAAGACTTTTTTGACTTAAGATCACTTCATATTTCTTTCTGAGGCTTGACAATTCAGTATCTTGACGTTGTTGTCCTGTTCTGAGTTTGTGTTTTGATCTTCCCTCTCCACATTGCAGTTTTCTAAGGTTAGAATTTTTTTAAATTTTTTTGTCATTTTCCAGACCCAAAAAATATTTTGTCATTTTTAAAATTTAAGATCTATTCCTGGAGCACAGGGAGAAATTTTTTGAGCTTCTTATGCTAGAGGCCAAGAGCTATGTTGCTGATTTGCTGCTGAGGTTTGCTCCTGAAAGGTTTGCTCTTTACTGAAACAAAAGACCAGCGTTCATATGTCAATGCTCAAGGTTTGTTTGACAAATCCTTCAGTCTCTTTTAGTTTCAGTTTCTTCATCTGTGAAATGGATGTAAAACCTGTGGTAGCTAGCTCATGGTGTTGTTAAGAAGGGAAAAGAAACAAACATGCCATATTCATCTAAGTTGCAGATTTTTTAAAATTTCTTATCATTAATATGTTTCTAATTAAGAATAGATATATTACCCCAATAATTCATCAGTTTTAATTCATTATTTTATTATTAATTCATTATTTTAATAATGCAAATATTATTTTATTGATATTTTATTGAATTTTTATTGAATTGTATTGAAATGCTTTACAATTTATCAGCTACTTTTCCCAAAATACAATAAAGGCAGTAGTACCAATAATATTTTACCAATTTTACAAATGAATACACTGAAACTTAGAGAAATTATTTCTTTCAACTAAACCTGACTGCTGATTACAGGATGAGGAATTCAAATAGAATTCCAGCATTCTTGAATTATACAAAATATAATTACAAAATATTGAAGTTGGAAATGAACTCCAATTTTGTCAAACTCAAAAGAAATGGACAACTAAAGCATATGGAATTATCCCTGGGGGCTACATATTGACTAATATTATATATGTTCTAATACCTCATTATTTGTTAGATTAAATATTTCTAAAGAACATATTTTTCTGAGATTTTAGCATGCAGGACTGACAGAGAGGAAAATGCTGCCCATATGTATGACTGTTGCATACATTTTCTAAGGTGGTTATATTTTAGTTGCATATATAATGTTGAAAATTTAACTTGTTTTTATAATGTTGTGAGATTTGCAAAGAATATACACATAATTATTAGGGATAACATGGGGGTAGATAGAATATCGTAATATTATGAATTAGAAAAGTGAGGTGCAGAGGAACTAATTGAAAAGTCTGAAATACAAGAGGCAAGACTTAATCTCACTGAAAATAGGTTCTAATGAAAAGGACATTGAAATTGGAGATAGAAAAATACTGGGCTTAAATACAACCTCAGATTCCCAATAGCTGTGTGATTGGAGCAAGTTAATTAACCTGTCTGTGGCTCACTTCCCCACCCCCACCCATATGAACTCAGGGAGCTGAACTCAATGAGCCCTCTGGTCCCTTCCTACTCTAAATAAAAGTTGTGAGTTCTTGGCTAGCAGAGTGGCATTACTTACACACGTTACCTTCCAGGATTGTCATTGAAAAATGAGATTTATATTATGAGGTAGATAAAAAGTCTAGAATATTTTAACACACTTACACTCCCCCCCAATATTTGCCCTTTTTTTTTAGTTTCAAATACATAATACCTACTTTCTGTAATTACCTTGGACAGCTCCTTCAGGTAAGCATCAATGTAGTCCAGGGTCTCCTCTGAGTTTAAATTTTCCTTATGCTGTTTGATGATACTTTCTACAAAGGACATTACCTTCTTCCATTGTCCAAACAATGTCTGGTGAGATCCCGGCAGGAATTTCATTACCCAAGGAAATATATTGAAGAGCTGAATAATATAAAACAGGGTAAGGGGAGGAGGGATGAGTGGCATGTCCTTCTAGGTTGCCCTGTCTCTTCATCTTCATAATCCTAAGTTAGGCCAATGTTCTTGACTATCTTTTATGCTGTGGAATTTACAACAATTCCGTGTCTAATCACTCCTGGAATGTACCCTCCTTGAGATTGCTGTTTATCCTTCCATACTCTTGCTGACACCCAGCATGGCATTCATCCATCTGTTATCTCACACCCCAGTCCCTTTCCCACATCCTGATGCACCTAAATATCTCTTCCAAGATGTCACCAATCTAGGCAGCATGATAACCTGCAGAGAAGGAAGGTAGAGATAACTTCTAGAATATCTGCTAGCACTTGGCAAATGTTTCCTTTTTAGTACCACAGATTTCGCTTGTCTAGAATTGCAATTTTGTTCCCCTTAGAGAAATGAGAGTTACTGTTATTCCCCACTTTCCCTCAATGTCTTCATAGCCAGACTCCTAAGGGCTTAAATGAAATCATGAGTCAGTGACTTTATTGGTTAACCTCACTCACTTCCCAAGTAAGAGGCAGAGGGGATGGTGTGATGGAGCAAGATTCAGGAAGACATGAGTTAAAATTCTTTTTCAAAAACTTATAACCTACAGGCAAGTTAAAAACTTCTCTCAGCCTCAGTTTCTTTAACTGTAAAATCAGGATAATAATTATAACTACCTCAGGGTAGTTGTGAGGGCCTATAAAATCAGTCAGTCAACAAGCATTTTATAAGCACTCAGCATGTGCTAGGTACTGTGCTAAATGCTGGGTATTTAAAGGAAGGGGGGAAAATGCCAGTCCCTGACTTCAAGTAATTTACATTGGTGTGAGACTGACTGCATGGAAATAACAACATACAATTAAGACATATGCAGAATACATTAAGGCAATCTCAGAGGGGCAATCACCAGCAGTAGCAGAGACAAGGAAACATATCTTGCAACAGAAGGTGAAATGTCAGCAGATTTTTGAAGGAAGGCAAGGCATAGAAGGGAGAATGGAGGGCATTCCAGGCATGAGGGATAGCCAATGCAAAGGCTCTAAAATGGAAGCTTATATATGTAAAGCAGTTTACAAACCAAAAATGTGAGCCCATAAATTATCCATCTCACTCTGTGTTTATTCTCTCTGTCTCTGTCTCTGTCTCTGTCTCTCTGTCTCTCTCTGTCTCTCTCTCTCTTTGTTTTTCTCTAGCAATCAATTTCTGTCTCTCAGCTTTCCTCCTTCGCACCCCCCCTCCCTTCTGTCTTCACTCCTTCTCCATCTGTCTCTTTCTCTCTTTCTCTCTGTCTTTCTTATTGTCTCTCTATGTTCCTGTCTATCCATCTCTCTGTCTCTGCTTCCCTGTTTCTTTCTTTCTGTGCTTCTTGTTCTTCTTGTTCTTGTTCTTCTTGTTCTTGTTCTACTTGTTGTTGTTGTTGTTGTTCTTCTTCTTCTTCTTCTCCTTCTTCTTCTTCTTCTTCTTCTTCTTCTTCTTCTTCTTCTTCTTCTTCTTCTTCTTCTTCTTCTTCCTTCCTTCCTTCCTTCCTTCCTCTCTCTTTCTCCCATGCAGAGGTGAAGATAATATTCCTTTTTTCCATTAACCTCTGCTTAAAAGGCAGTTTCTCCATGAATCATTTCCTGGCCCACCTGGCTTGTATTCCTGTTCCTACCAAGACTTTTCTCTTTATTGATCCCACATACATTCATTTAAGGACATGCTGCCCTCTCCAACAGAATGTAAACTACAGAAGTTCAGCCACTGTTTCTTTTTTGTCATTGTATCCCCATATCCTAGCACATGGTTTCCTAAACTTTTTCTACTCATGACCACATTTCACCTGATAAATTTTTATGCAACACAGGGTATATAGCTGTATAATATATATATATATATATATATATATATATATATATATCACATATTTACTGATAAATCATGAAGAAATTTATTTTAAAACAATTCTTGGATTGAATATTATTTTACAATATAATAAAAGTGAAATCAAATTTGAATACCAATGAGATGAAGTTGCTTCTTTATTTTTTCCTTAAGCATTTAATCATGGTAAAATACTTGGTACTTCAGGAGATAGAGGACATTCAAACTTATCCCCAATGAATCAATATTTTCATCCTAATCATCAGCCCTGAAAATTCCACTTCACATAAATACATAGTACAAAATTCCAGTGATATGTTTTAATTATTTTGTATGCACATTGAAAACAACGAAATTCATAACATATGATTATCTTGAATACAAGCCGAGATGCTTCTGTGGTATTTATTGCTGTTTGCCTGGCATGATACCATGCAGAGTGGCCATGCTGTGTGTTCAGCATTAATGCAACAGTGAAGTTGCATGGTATAATATGGGCAACCTCTGGATGAAACAACACAGATCCATAACACGTGATTTTGAATTCATTTTTGGTTACTTCATAGTCAGAAAATTGTACCTGTTACCAATTTTTACTAACACTCACATTCCCTTACGCTGCCCATATGGTGGTGTGACCCATGGCTTAAGAAAAGTTATTCATAACCCATAAATAGGCACACAGTAGGTTCCTACCAATTTTTTATGAATAGATAATCTTGGTAAATATCTTAGAAAAACTTAAAACTATGTAGAAATTCATGTCTCCTTATTTGCATATCACAGAATTATTTTTTTTGTTCATTTTCTTTTTTTAAGGTAATAAATTTCATTTGTTGTCTTGTTTACATTGTTCATTTTCATGAAATTTTTGAGCTGCAAATTTTCTCCCCATCTTTCCCCTACCCCACCCCCAAAACGACGATCCCACTGTGGGGCCCCTCCTCTGGTCTGCTCTCTAAATTTCTATTAGGGCAGGGAGGGTGTCCCTATCCCAGTCCCTGTATACCTTGATTCCTAGTTGCAGGTATTGCAGAGCTTTAAATTCTAGATTCTTTCAATTCCTTCCTTCTCACCCACCCCCGCTGGAAGGACAACCAATTCAATACAGACTGTGTAGGTGTGATTATACAGGACATCTTCATAGTGGACATATTGTGACAGTGATCATATGTCTCTCCTTCCTACCCCTCCCCCCTTGTTCTGTTCTCCACCCTGTCACTGTCCCTTTATTGAAGTGTGAGCATCCAACATCCCTCCCCTAGACCCTGCCCTCCCATCTGTCATCCCGCATTTCATCCCCATTCCCCCTACTCTCTTTTGTGGCATGATGCCCAGTATAGAGTTTATGCCACTTCTTTCCTTAGCCAGATTCAGTGAGAGTAAATTAAAGTAATGTTGTAACAGTTATCCCTTGCCTCTTCCACACGGGATGATTAGCCCCATTTTGTCTCTCCCTGTCTCATTTCATTCTAGTCCTCTCCCAACTCAGAATTTACCTTTTAAAGTATCATGCCTTCATATTCAATTGATCCTATGCCCTCTATAAATCCATATATACACATGCTCAGATATGTATTCATATCCATATATAGCCTCCTATATAGACATATGTGTGAGTATACATATATATCCATTTGTATTCCCTTCACCTATCCTCATAGTAAGAAAAGTTTCGTAAGATGCTATTATCGTTTCTTCCATGTTGGCATGTAAATAATTCAAATTTGATCAGTTACTTATGACTTCTTTCCCATATTTACCTTCTCATGCTTCTTGTGTTCGATTGTCAAATTTTCTGTTCAGTTTTGGATTTTTCAGCAAGAATGCTTTAAAGTCTTCCACCTCATTGAATGACCATATTTTCCCCTGGAAAAATATGCTCAATATTGCTGGGTAGTTGATTCTTGGTTTTAATCCCAGGTCCCTTAACCTTCAAAATATCATATTCCAGGCCCTGCGATCCCTCAGTGTAGAATCTGCCAGATCCTGGGTTATCCTGATAGTGCTTCCACAGTAACCAAATGTTTTTTGTCTTGGCAGCCTGTAATATTTTCTCCTTTATCTGGGTATTCTGGAACCTGGCAATAACATTTCTTGGAGTTTTCTTTTGGGAATCTTCTAGAAGAGGTGATCAGTGAGTTCTTTCAAGTTCTATTTTGCCTTCTGACTCTAAAACATCAGGGCTATTTTCTTTGAGGATTTCTTGAAGGATGCTTTACAAGTTCTTTTGTTGGTCATGAGTTTCAGGTAGACTAATGATTTTCAGATTGTCTCCCCTGGATCTATTGTCCAAGTCAGTGGTTTTTCAAGGAGATATTTCACATTGCTTACTACATTTTCATTTCTTTGTAACTGTTTAATAGTATCTTGGTTTCTCAAAAAGTCATCTTCCACTTGCTCCATTCTAATTCTGAAGGAATTATTCTCTTCAGAATGCTTTTGAGATTCTTTTTCCATCTGGAAAATTCACCTTTTTAAGGCATTCTTCTCCTCACTGGCTTTCTTGGCCTCTTTTGCCATTTGAGTTAACCTATTTATTAAAGTGTTGTTTTCTTCAGTCAGGTCGTTGACTCTAATTTCATGGTTTTCTCATATCATTCTCATTTATCTTCCCAATTTTTTCTCCGCTTCTCTTATTGGTTTTCAAAGTCCTTTTTGAGATTATCTATAGCTATTAGGCTTTCTTCAAGTGTCTTGGAAGCATTTGGTGTGGGAGTTCTGACTGTGTTGTCTTCCTCCTGTTCCATGCTTTGATCCTTTTTGTCCACAAAAAAAGGATTCTTGAGTTTTATTGCTGTTTTTATTTTGTTTCCTTTTCCTCATGTTGGCCAGTCGACTAATTGGTTGGGTTTTTTTTAGCTTTGCTAAACTCTGCTTCAAGAGAGAAGATCTACAGCCTCCAGGAACTCCACATCTTCCCAGGTGTGAACAATAGGGATTAAAGAAAGGTGTGAAAATAGGGATTAGAGAAAGGCAGCTGCCAGGAGGGGCTTATTCCAAGCCTGGAGCACTGAGAGCCTCCCAAGCCACAGCATTAGTCTACTTCAGAGAA
>JAQQSW010012857.1:0-12443 GCA_028646575.1 Pseudocheirus occidentalis
TGTGTGTGTGTGTGTGTGTGTGTGTGTGTGTGTGTGTGTGTGTGTGAAGTGTCTGAGGTTGGATTTGAACTCAGGTCCTCCTGAGTCCAGGGCTAGTACCTGTTCACTGTGCTACCTAGCCACCCCCTCAAAAAAGACTTAAAAATCAAATGACAGAGATGGAGGAAAAGTTTTAAAAATTAATAATAATCCAAGAAAAACAAGAAGATTATGAAAGGAAAGTCAACCAGTTAGAAAAAAATTTCCAGAATTTTAGGAAAATGACACCTTGAAAATTCGAATTGGACAAAGTGAAGCCAACAAAATTACAAGAGATCAAGAAATAATTAAACAAAATATTAATAATAAAAAAACAGCAGAGAAACATAAAAAACAACAGATTTGGAGAATAGATCAAGAGGAGAAAACAAAAATAATTGGACTAACTAAAATTTATGATAAAAAAGAATCTTGATGGAATAAAAGAAGAAATAATTAGGGAAAATTATCCTGAAGTATTAGAATGGGGGTGGGAGGAGGAGCAGAAACAGGAAACATCAAACACCATCAAACACCATTAAAAAGGATCCTATAATGAGAACTCATAGGACTATCATACTCAAATTTCAAACCCCCCAGATCAAGTTAAAACCATAAAGATTAAGTTATTTTAAATATGATGGTACCACAATTAGAATCACACAAGACCTAGCAGCTGAGACATAAAGGACCACAAGTCTTGGAACATTGTATGTCAAGTAACAAAAGAAGTGGGGTTCTAGGAAAAAATATCATACTTTGAAAAGTTAAAAAAAACATTATTCTGAATGAAAGAAATATACATTTGATCAACTCTCAGACATTCAAGGCTTTGTTAAAAAAACAAACAAACAAACCTTAAATTAATAGAAGATTTGACATAGAAGAGCAAAGAGAAATGTAGGGTACATACCAAAGACTGATTATAAGGGATTCATAAGGACAGACTATTTACTTTTTATATATGTAAGATGTATGTCTAAGAATCTTATTCATAATTGGGTACCTCATAAGAAAGATAAGGGTAAACTTGAATATGATATGAATTTTAAAAGTAAAACCATTTAGGAACAGCTAAAAAGAGTAACTATTTTATAGAAATGAGGTACAAAAGGAAGAATCAATACAGAGTATTAGATGGGGGAGGACAAGTTCTGGAAATCTACTTTCAATGGAAATGGGTTTGAGAGGAAACAATACACATATATTCAGTAGAGTATAAAAGTCTCTAAATTCAGAAGACATAAAATGATATGGGAATAGACCTAGGAATGAAGCGATCTTTAGAGAGGAGGGTGAGGAGATAGGTAAATGGGGGATATAGAAAAGTCTTTTACTTTATAAATATATGTTTTGAAATATGTATATATGTATATACATATATGCATATGCATATGTATGTGTATGTGTGTGTGTATGTGTATGTGTGTATCCATGCATGCATGTGTATGTAGACAAACCCACATTAATATATGTACACATGTAAATCCACATGTGTTTATATACATGTGTGCATATATACATATGTATATATATACATATATACATACATACACATATGGATGATATATCTGTAGCTATAGAGAAACATACCCAAACTTAACTCTAGTCTTCTAGGGGGAAGGGAAAAAAGAACACATAAAAAGTGCTCAGCTGAGAACCAAAGAAAACTTACAAGGAAGCAAAGAAAATAGTAATCAACACAATGTATATTATTTATCATACATGTTTTCTTGAAATGGAAATTTATTCTTACATATCTTTAATGCTCTCTTATTTTCTGATATGCCCATGACATGTTTTTTTTCTTTCTTTCTTTGTATTTAAGGTCCAATATTTAAGTTTGTGATATGTTTTTATTCTCTCTATTTTGTGTTTGTGTTCTGGTATTTGAGTCTGACATTTAAAAAATATTAAAGAAAAAAAGAAAAAATATTGAAAAAAAGTATTTCTGCAAACGTTAATCATTCTAATAGATGTAGATGAAAGATATAAGCATATATATATATAAAAGCATATATAAATATAAGCATAACTAGTATTTCTGATTAATGGTAAAATTGTATTGTTATGAGAAAAATCTTCCACTGTGAGGAACAAGGGGCAAGGTTAATAGGTAATGACAGAGATAAAATGTGTTTTCAAAATGTGTATAGAGAAAAACAAAATAAGAATAGAGGGAAAATTCTACTTGTTTAAAACGTGAAGATTTGCTTAAAAAAACAAACTTCTTTTAAAAAGTTAATTTTATACATTTTTCTAATGTGTTTTTGTATATTGAAATTTCTTTGCTAAGGATTACTAATTTCTTAATGGAATATAAAGAAAGTGTTGTGGAGTTATAGACTGAGTTTTAAAAATGTAAATAAGTTTTTAAAATTTGAATACTTTTTCACAATTACATGAAAGACTGTTTCTATATATATATATATGTATATATATATATATATATATATATATATATATAATTTAATTTTTAAGTTCCAGTCTCTCCATAATTCTCCTCTACTGTACAATTGAGAAGGCAAGCAATTTGATATAGGTTATACATGTTCAGTAATGCAAAATATATTTCTATTTTAGTCAAGATGTGAAAGAAACAGACCAAAAATCTCAAGAAAAATAAAGTAGAAAAGTATACTGTGACCTTCATTCAGACTCCATCAGTTATTTCTCTGGAGGTGGATAACATTTTTAATCAAAGGTCTTTCAGAACTGTCTTGTATCTTTCTATTTATGAGAAGAGCTAAATCATTCACAGTCGATCATAATATACTACAGTTGTTACTGTATACAATGTTCTCCTGACTCTGCTCATTTGACTTTACATCATTTCATATAAGTTTTGCAGGTTTTCTGATACAATCCCACTTGTCATTTCTTATAGCATAATAACATTCTATCACAATCACATAGAACAACTTGTTCAGCCATTTCCCATTTGATGAGCATTCCCTCAATTTGCAATTTTTTGCTACCACAAAAAGAGGTGCTATAAATATTTATGTACACATAGGTGCTTTTCTGTTGTTTTTTGTTTGTTTGTTTTGTGGTGTTTTTTTTTGTCTCTTTGGGCTAGTGACCTAGTAGTAGTTTTGCTTGGTCAAAGGGTATGCAAGGAATGGTTGAATCAGTTCACAATTCCACAAGAAGTGCATTTTTGCCAAATTTCTCTTATCCCTTCTAAGATTTGCCATTTTCCATAGTGTTAGGTGGTACTTTGACATTATTTTAATTTTCATTTCTCTAATCAAAAGTAATTGAGAGTATTTTTCATATGCCTATAGAAAGCTTTTATTTCTTCATGTGAAAATGTCTGTTCATATACTTTCATCATTTATCAATTGGGTAATGATTAGTATTCTTATTAATTTGACTCCATTCCCTATATATTTGAGAAATGAGGTATTTATCAAAGAAACATGCTGTAAAATCCTCACCATCTGCCCCCCCCCGCCAGTAATCTGCTTTCCTTTAATCTTGATTGCATTGGTTTTGTTTCAGCAAAACCTTTTTTAATTTAATGTAAACACAATTATCCATTTTATATCTTGTAATATCCTCTTGCTTGATCATAAATTCTTTGCCTCTATAGATATAACTGGTAAACTATTTCATGCTCCTCTTATTGGTTTATAGTATTGCCCATTTTGTCTAAATCATGTGCCCATTGGTATGCAATGTGAGATGTTAATCTATACCTAGTTTCTGCCAAACTTCTTTCCAGTTTTTCTTGCAGTTTTTGTCAGATAGTGAGTTCTTGTTCCCAAGACTTGAATCCTTGCCATTGCAAAATGGAAGTTTTACTACTGTGTATTGTATATATAATGTAGTCCACTGATCTAAAACTGTATTTCATAACTAGGAAGTTATCCCCAGGAGATTACAAGCAAAGAAATAAATGTCCTTGCTACATAAAAATATGATATTAGGGACAACTTTGGAAAGAGCACCCTCTACGGCATAAGGAGTACCTGAATTCAAGTCTGGTTTTAGACACTTACTAGCTCTGTGATCCTGGGCAAGTCACTCAACTCCAATTGTGTGCTTTCTCTGTCTCTGTGTCTGTCTCTGGTCTGTCTGTCTCTCTCCATCTCTCTCTCTCTCTCTCTCTCTCTCTCTCTCTTTCTCTCTTTCTCCACATATATACTCATATGTAGCAGAAATTTTTTTTATCACATTAAACAAAAAGAAAGAAAATCATTGGAAATCATCCACCAACCAGCATTTATTAAGTATCTAGCACATGACAGGTATGGTGCTAAGTTCTAGGCACAAAATTATTATAAAGGAAGCCATTTTTACTTTCAAGGTGTAACCAAGAGACAATTACATTTGTAATTGAACTCAATATCTATGAAGCATTGGTCCCACCACATTCACAACCAAAGATGCACCTTCTATACACCAACTAAGGTTTCCTAGAAATTTGAATTTTCAGGGCTTTCTCAATGGGTTGGCTGCAACATCTAATTTGGAATATTAGTGTAACAATTCTCCAAGGTTTGAGCTCCCAGACTTCAGTACCAGAATATAACCTGGAAAAGGACAAGTAAAACAAATCTAAACCCCAAACTTTTATCTTGGAGCTATATTACCTAAGAAGAGAAAAAAGTAGCCCCTCATACCTTTTCTTCTTACTTTATGATGTCAAATATCCTGACTAGATGAGTTTTTTAGCCGTGGACAACAAAGTACTTGGATTTTTAAATAAATTTTTTTGACATTTTTAAGCATCATCATAGTTTTCCCCAATATTTCTACCCATCCCTCTCCTAGGAAGCCATCTCATATACCAAATAGTGTTTTATAAAGACAGAAAAAAATCACAATCGATCAATACATTCCAAAAGTCTGACAATATCTTCAATGTGCAATACTTTTGGACCTCCCACATCTACAACATCTCTTCTATCAAACCATACTTGTTTGTGAATTGCTAGGGGTCCTGAGGGATTAAGTGACTTACCTTTGGCCACATAACTACAATACTCTTCAAAGACAAGACTTAAACCTAAATCTTCCTGATTCCAAGATTTCTATTATGTTCACCATGCAATTCTTCACACCTCTTAAGCAGAACAAATTTTAACTTATTTTTAATTTATTCCCTTGAATTTTATATTATTTCTAGATATAAGTTATCTAAGATAGACTTTCTCTTTATCAACTTTCATACTTTGTTGGATTTCTTTGCAAGCATGTAGATACTCCTACCCACAAAATAAGATGATGTAATTTCTCTCTCTTTGCAATTTTTGTCTAAGTGGCCTGTAAATTATTATTCAATCTACCTCATGTGATGGTTGTCTTTATTTTGTATTTTTGTTGCTACTGTAGATGTTTTTAGTATATGATGTACTGATGGAGGATTTAGGCTTTACCTCTGTTATAACAAAGATAAGTAGGAAGACTTTCTTTTTTAAAAAATGTACTTTTAATGACATCAGTTTTTTTTCTTCTAATCCTCTAGTGAGACTCAAATAAAAACAATTGACATAGTCATCAGCAAATACATTCTTAATTTTAAATTTGAGGCTTATTTTGAAATAATTTATAAATGATAAAATTAATGTTGCATAGGAAAGTAATTACCTTCATGCTTAATTAGATCAGTGCATTGGTTAGGATGGTATTGTGGCCATAACGTTATTTTAAATGGAGATGTGGGCTCATTACTCCTTAGACATTAAGATGAAAATTAATATAATCTTTGTGGGAAAATCCTAAAATATTTTAATGTAGTTGGAAATGACCAGTTACTTTAGTATCTCTTCCCCAAGTACAAGATTGCTAGTTACAAAAGAACAAAAACATAAGTGCATTAGCAATGAAGATTCATGACGTAAAAGATGAATCGATATGCAGAATGAGAAACATTTTTTGAATGTGACCAATGTGGGAATGGATGTTTGTATGATATGAGGGCTTAGAGCTTTTCTTTCCTCCTCTCCTTTTTCTCCCTTTCTTTTCTTAGGAAAAGCATTTAAAGATCATTTTGATTTCTCAGAAGAAATTTTTGATGATCTGTCCTTTCTCTCTGAGTAGCATTGATTTGTATGAGGCAAAAGACTAAAAAAGTACTGTCTTAAATTTCCAAGTATGTGTAGAGTCATTTCCAGACAATGATACTGGGTGATTCCAGGCTGTTTTATGGTTATCAAAAGATATGCAAGTAAAACATTCCATGCTTTGGGGGGAAAGTGGTGACATCTATTAGGAAGAGCTTTGCCTGTTGTAATATTCCTGGCATCATAAAAGAGGCAAAACCTTAAGGAAAACAAGGACCAGTCATAAGATGAAGGGACTTTACTAAAGGAACTTTACACTTTGGTTATCTAGCTACCTATATACTTTCCCTTGAAACAATAATGATGTCTTTCTTGAAGAGGTTCCTGATTGTGATAATAGTCTGAGTATTGGCATTATGTGAGGCTGAACATTGAATTTGGAGGCAGATGATTAATTTAGAGTACCAGGTCTACCACTTATATGTGAAAAATAAGTAAAGTCAATTGACCCTCTCATCCTCAGTTTCCTCAGTTTCAATCTACAACCAGTGATACAACAACTACATTGTCTGCAGATTGAAGCAAACTATTTGCTCTCTCTTGTTTTGTTTTACTTGTTTTATTCCTTCCTTTTCATTGTTTAGCTCATGGTTATAATCCTTTACAACTTTAATGGTAATAACATTTAATGATCCCTTTGTATTGGAAAGCTAAGAGGTACTTAGCACCTAGTTCAAATTTTCTGTTAAAGAAACAGAATCTATGAACTCCTATTGCTGACATAACAGGAAGGGGCTGAAAAGGGAGGAGAAATACTGTATATAAAGAAAGACCACAGAGAGGGAGAGTCAGAACTCCTTGGGATAAGCTTCATGAAGCCAGAAGCAGCTGCTGCTGAGGAGGTTGAAGAGGAAAGGCTCAGGCTGGAGAGAATGATTTTGATTCTGGGACCTGCTGGAGCTTCTGCTGAGGAGCTACCAGCTTCTTCTGGGAGCTTCCAAGACTGATCACGTCTGTGATATTAGTACTTTGTATGAACATGTTTGTCCCTTTGTTAAGCCTTGAATTTCTGGGAACTGAGACCATGAAGGATTTAAGGTGGACTGGACACTGTGAGCTACAGCATGGAATAGGAACAGCATGGATAGCTGGACAACGAACTGGGAGCTATCTGCCTCTGAACCCAGGTGGCAGTTTGATGAATCCAGGTAGGTGATGGGACCATGGAAGGGTATCCAGGAAATCTGAGAGATTATCCTGCATCAACCTGAAAGGAAACTTTACTTGGATACTGTGTGCTTACTGAGAAAATTGTAATTGATTAGTGACTGAGGGTTGGAGGGTGTGTGTGTTTCATACTACCCCTTAGGAGAGTGCTGAGTAGTGACTTATATTGTAACTTAGTATACCCCATGAGTAGAGCACTTTGACTATTTTATTTTGTGATGTTCAAGCCTCCTTGAGGATAATTGAATGATTGAGTCACTAAGTGATGGATTGACAAAATGATTATGCTTTGTTCAAAAGTGTGTGACCACTGTGGTGAAAACTATGTGGCCATTTCCTATGATAAGTTGTTATGAATTTTATATTTGTTTATCTGTGATAAGTTGTAATATTGTGAGTGCTGTACCTTGATTTACTTTGAATGTATTGCTCTGATTTGTCATTGAAAAAATAGGACTGTTCAGTATACTACATAATGAGAACCTTAGCAGTTGTTCACAGAATTATTTTTCTGGAAAGCTGCTCATGCTCAGCTTTACAACAACATGACTAATGTTCAATGCGAAGGTATTTGTAGAACATATATTTGATTATATGACGCTATAGGGGAGAAGAGCAGGAGGAGGAGGAGGGAGAAAATTTTGAAACTTAAGAGACTGTGGAACTGAATGTTGTAAACTAAAAGTAAATAAAAAGACCTCAATTATTTATATATATACATATACATATATTGACAGTAATACTGGCAAAACTAATCAGGTTGCTGTGAGGACAGGTTTTGTAATTATGAAGTGCATGCTAAAAATGAACTTTTTTCTAGTATTTTATTTTCCCCAAGATACATGTAGAAACAATTCTTAACATTTGTTTTTAAAAGTTTGAGTTCCAAATTCTCTCCCTTTCTTCCCAGCCCACAATGAGAAGGCAAGGAATCTGATATAGACTATACATGTGTAGTCATGAAAACCATCCATATTAATAATGTTGTGAAAGAAAACAGACAAAAAAACTTCAGGAAAAATAAAAACAGTAAATGTTTTCATCTGTATTCAGACACCATTTTTTTCATCTGGACATGGATAGCATTTTTCATCATAAGTTCTTCTGAGCTGTCGTGGAGTTTTGTATTGCTCAGAAGAGTTAAGTCATTCACAGTTGAGGATCTTCCAGTACTTCTATTACTTTGTACACAGTACATTTAACTTTGCATCAGTCCATGCAAGTCTTTCTAGATTTTTCTTAAAGCATCATTCTCCTCATAGTTTCTCATAGTACAATAGTATTCTATCATAATCACATACCACAACTTGTTCAACCATTCACCAGTTGATGGGCATCCCCACAATTTCTAATTCTTTGCCCTTAGTAAAGAACTGCTCTGAATATTTTTGTACATATGGGTCCTTTTCTTTTTCTTTCTTTTAGAATACATACCTAGTAATGGTATTGCTATGTGAAAGGGCATTTATGTTTTTGTAGCCCTTTGGGCAGTTTCAAATTACAGAACAGTTAAATCAGTTCATAACTCCTAACAGTTCATAATGGTTCATAGATTGAGAGCAAAATAACATATTAGTATCTCATTTTCCTAATATCCCCTCCACCATTCATCATTTCTTACCATTTGTGAGAAATGGTGAGAGGGGTGTCCTATTAGCCAGTGCAATAAAGTAGTACTTTAGAATTGCTTCATTTCCATTTCTCCTATCAATAGTGAGTTAGAGTATTTTTATATGACTATAGATAGCTTCAATCAGTTCATCTGAAAACTGATCATATCTCTTGAACTGTTATAAATTGAGGAATGACTCTTATTTTTTTATATATTTGATGAAGTTCTCTATATGTTTGAGAAATGAGGTCTTTAACAGAGAAAATTGCCTTAAATTTTTTTCAGTTATTATTGCTGTTTTCTCTTCATCCTATCTCCTCCCCTAGTTATTTTATTCTCTTTCTCCTTTCACACTGCACCTCCTCAAAAGTATCTTGCTTCTTACTACCCTCTCCCCCCATCTGCCATCTTTTCTATCACTCCCATCCCTTTCCTCTTCTATTTTCTTTTAGGGTAACATAGTTTTCTGTACACAATTGAGAATGTATTTTATTCTCTCTTCATGTCCATTTTCATGAGAATAACATTCATTCACATCCCTCAAATCTCCCTACTTCCCCTCCACTGTAAAAGCTATTTCTTGCCTCTTTTATGTGAGATAATTTACCTGTGTTCCACCTCTCCCTTTCTCACTCTTCCAGTACATAACTCCCAACCCTTAATTTTATTTTTAAATATCTTCCTTTCATAGTTAACTCAGATCTGTGCCCTCTATCTGTATATACTCCTTCTATCTGCCCTAATAATGAGAAAGTTCTTATGACTTAAAAGTATCATCTTTCCATGTGGGAATGTAAACAATTTAACATTAATAATCCCTTATTATTTCTCTTTTCTGTTCACCTTTTTCTGTTTCTCATGAGTCTTCTATTTGAAAGTCAAATTTTCTATTCAGCTCTGGTCCTTTCATGAGGAATGGTGTAAAGTACTCTGTTTCAATGAAAATCCATTTTCCCCCCAATGGATTACACTTAGTTTTATTTAAAAGGTGATTCTTCATGGTAATCCTAGCTCTTTTGCCCTCTGGACTATCATTTTCCAACCCCTCTGATCTTTTAATGTAGCAGCTATTAAATCTTGTAGTATCCCGGGTGTGGTGCCACCAAACTTGCTTCTTTATGACTGCTTACAATATTTTCTCCTTGATCTAGGAACTCTAAAACTTGGCTATAATATTTCTGGGAGCTTTCATATTGGGATGTGTTCTGGAAGGTAATTGTTGAATGCTTTCCATTTCTATTTTACCCTCCTATTCTAGAATATCAAGAGTTTTCCTTGATAGTTTCTTTTTTATTTATTTTCTCGTTTACATCATTCATTTGCACAATATTTCGAGTTACAAATTTTCTCCCCATCTTTCCCCCACCCACCACCCCAAAACAGCCATCCCATTGTATAGCCCCTTCCCCAATCTACTCTCTCCTGTGTCCTTCCCCATAGCCCCTCTGACTTTCCAGTATGCCAAGATAGATCTCCCTACCCCAGTGCTTGTATATCCTAATTCATAGCTGCATGTAGTTAATAATAATAATTATATGTGTGTATATATGTAATATTATATATTATTATATTGTATAAGTATACAATTATTATAATTATGTATTATTACATCATTTTATATTTAATAAAATATTACATATTATAATATATTATGTATATAATATATATAATATAAATTATAATTATAAAATAATTATATATATATGCATGCATACATATTTAACATTTGATTATAGAAATTTAAATTCTAGATTCTTTCCCTTCCTCCCTTGTCACCAACTCCCACTAGAAAGACTAGTAATTCAATACAGGCTATACATGTATAGTTACACAGAAAATCTCCACAAAGAACACATTGTGAGACTTATTATATATCCCTCCTTCCTATCCTGCCCTCCCCTTATTCTATTCTCTACCCTGTACCTGTCCATTTATAGAAGTGTGTGCTTCCAGCAAACCTCCCCCCACCTTGCCCTCCCTACAGTCATCACGCCACTCATCCCCATCCCACCTACTCTCCTGTTTGGCAGGATGCCCAGTTTAGAGTTTATGTCATTCCTTCCCTAAGCCAAATTCAATGAGAGTAAGTTTGACCCTTTCCCTTTTGCCTTCCTGTTCTTCCCTCCACTTTAACATAATTTACCCTTTCCTGCTTTGTTCTTTCCTCTTCTTACATTGAAGTCTCTTTGCACCCCTTAATAAGGTTTTTTATCATCAGTCTGTTTAATTGATATGCCCCCCCACTCTACCTGTATCCTTTTAAAATGTCATGATAAGTATACAATTCTAATATTAACAGGTATCAGCTTCCCATATAGCAATGTAAACAGTTTTATTAAATGATAAATCTTATTAAATAACAAGTTGTTTGTGTGTTTGTGTGTGTTTTCCCTATTTATCTTTCTATGTCTGTCTTCAGTCTTGTAATTGGAGATTGAATTTTCCATTGAGCTCTGGCTATTATATCATTGAAGTCCCTTATATCATTGAATGACCATTTCCTTGCCTGCAAGATTATGCTTAGTTTTGCTGAATAGCTGATGCTTGTTTGTAACCTGAGCTCTTTTGCCTTGCAAAATATAATAATAGCACAGTCCCTCTGATCTTTTAATGTAGAAGCTGCCAGATCCTGTATGATCTTCAGTGTGGTGCCACGATGTTTGAATGATTACTTTCTGGCTGTTTGCAGTATTTTCTCCTTTACCTGATAGTTCTATGTTTTGCCTACAAGTTTTCATGGAGTTCTCAATTTGGAATCTCTTTCAGGAGGTGTCTGTTGGATTCTCTCTACTTCTAGCAAATTATTTTCCTCAATTTGTTTTTGTAGCTCCATTTCTATATGTTCAGATTTAATTTTTAGTTCACACATTTTTCTTTTTAAGGAGCTATTTTATTCATTGAAAAGTTTTTGTATTTTAGTAATTTCAATTTTAAAAGATTTAGTAATTTTATTTTCTACTTCTCTAATTTGGTTTTCAAAGTCCTTCTTGAGTTCTTTTAAGAATGCTTTCTGGGCTTCAGATCAGTTCTTATTCCTGGTTGAGGTTTCAGCTGTGGGTGTGGAGTCAATGCTGTCTCCTTCTGAATTTGGTTCCTCCTTATCCCAATAATAGAATTCTAGAGTTTTTGTCTTTGCAATCTGTCTTTTACCCATTTTGAGGCATGGCCTTAGCCACACCCTTCCTCCAGTACTCTCAAGCCTTCACTATTTTAAAATTTTGCTCTGGGCAATAATTTGTGTGTTTCCAGGGTTAGAGGGGGGATTAGAGCAGTTGGGGTTCACTCTGCCATCCTGATCCTTGGAATTTCATACAGGTGCTTTTTATATTTCCAGGCTGTGGGTTGATAGTCCCAGGAGTAGCTGCTGTCCCTGCCATGGGACCTGCATTTTTCTCTTACCCAGCTCTGGCACATCCCAGCCCTGAGGTGATAGGCCTAGAAATGGCCCTTGTGGGTGGTGGATCAACTTGCCATCACTCTCCTCCATGTTCACTGTGCTGGCCTGCTCTACTTCATGTTAATTTTTAAAAATTAAGTTAAAATGTTCTCTTTCCTTCCTTCTTCTATCCCTTCAT